>ML812641.1:67451-114053 GCA_009831015.1 Picea engelmannii
CTTCTAGAAGCGGAAGCTTCTATTAGGTCTTCTTACATCCGCCTTATTCTATTTTATTGAAAGGTCTTATTAATATTGACCTTTATTACATCCGAATACATTGATCTACCTATGTGCGGGTTAGGACCTTAACACTCTTCCTCTTCGGTAATGGCTTGGGAATATCAACATATGGAGTTGAACCCACCATAGATTTGGATTGAGTTTCAGATATAAGCGAGCCCACATTTGCATTGAAACTGTCCGATTGAGACGAAATCCTCTTGAAAAAACTTTGGGCAAACACAGTAGGACTTGTCTCCTTGAGTGGAGCTTCTGAATCTAGTTTGAAAAGAGATTGAACAATCAGAAAACTTGGGTAGCCATGGAAGACACCTGCAATACTCCTTCTCGCTAGCATGTATGGAACCCGAAAGCACTGTAGACTTCTAATTTATAGTACAGTCACTATTAGAAGTTTTGTCTCTGGATTCGCGGACTATTGTATGGAACCCGGAAGAACATTTTTTCTTGAGGTATCGCTCGAGGGTTTGCTTCCTATTAACCCTCCCTTCTCAGTGCTCTCTGAGGTTGATGGTTTGAAAGAGGGTAGCTTAAGCTGGGCAGATCCCCTACATCTATGTTGGGATCCCCCTACAACTGCTACGACGATTGTTCTGGCGTGGCCTTCACCTGGCTTGGACTCGGGTAAGTCCTCTTGCAACCCAGTGATGAACACACAGTCAAACTCCAATCCCTTGGCAGCCTGAAGAGTCATAAGCTTTACAAAGTTCTTGCCATCTAGATGCCAGGAATTCGTTTACTGAAACAACACTTTGATCTGGACGCCACTTCACTTGCCATGATAACTCACCCACTGTAGTTTACATAGAAACGGCCAGGAAAGAGTCATTACGGTCCAATGTTGCTTCAAGATAGCGACCATCGGTGATAAACAATTCTTCTTGCTGAGTCAAGGCTGAAAGCTTTGGATTGTTGGTCGAGAGAAACGTATTAAAACGACCCTTGACAACATGTCAGTCCCGCCAGGAGAATCGCTCTGACGTATCTGCAATAGCCATAATCAGTATCCATGCGTGGCCAATGAAAGTGCAATATGTCCATAACGCCCACATGAGCCAGAGCACCACAAAAAAAAATGCAATATGTCCATAAAAATGAAGAAACAAACGTTTTCTACAGTGATTCTCCTGACATGCATGGGTTGCCTAATCCTGTCATAGGCTCCAAATATAGATGAAATCACCACCAAGCCCATGCATTGCTCCATGGCCTTTTTGTCTTCTTCTGACACAATGAACCCCAGGCTACCGTGATTGGCAAAACCACAAGCCAATTCTGTCCCTTCAGAATAATTAAAATACTTTTTCCTTTCATTCACATCGAGATTTCCTCCAAAGGTCACCAAAACTGATGTTGAATTAGGGTTTCGGGTCCTTTTATGTATGTAAGAGAAGACCGATCAATTAATTTGTCTTCCCGAATCTCATGAACACTGATATCCGAGACTGAAAAATGTGAATATAATGGCAAGATCGATTCGCAATGGCTGTAGCTTTCCTTAGTAAATATTTCCTCGCTCCATAATCTGAGGGATATTCAAAGATTGGCCATGGGACCTCCGACTCTACTTTAATATTGCTAACATCCTGATCAGGGCTTTGCGGCTTACCAGACCCTGGACTGAGGCCTGCAAGGAAACTGTTCGTCAAACACACAAGCTGATGGAAGGATGAATTCTTGGAGTTCGAACCGAGATCAGTTGAAGGTGAAGAATTAATCTTGAGAATTTCTGGTGGGGAAGATTTGAGAGTAGCATGGTACAAAAGAAACAGATGATAGTATCAACAATTTGTGTCTCTTCATTTTCACACCATTGCAGGTCCAACTACATGGGTATCGCGGTAGATTCATTTCATATAATCACTTTTCGATTTCGTGACACTCTTTGATAGCCCAAAAGTCCAAAAAGCAGCCTACCCGAACCTTCTTTTTTAAGTGTCCATTGGTGTTCTGGGATTGAACAAAAAACACCAAATTTATTGGGCCCAACCCATGTTTTCTAACCGACTGTGATGCTTACATTTGAAAACAAGAAATATTTTAAAATCCATTGTACACTTGAAAATGTGTTTTCTCGATTAAGACTTCAATCTTTTACCTGTATCGAAATTTCTCACTTATGAACGGACGGGCAAATCAATTGGTGTCTCAGTGGCTTGACACTGTGAATAGTGGATTTTGATTGCGACATTTCAACCCCCGAAGGTCCTGAAATTATGTTTAATGCTTTAGGCTTTCAATCTTCTTGAATATTGTTTCCATAACCTGAGGAATAATTCCTATTTCACCACCATCACCATAACCGGTGCCCATGGTATATGTCTTACAAGAACCATTCTGTCCATATGCAAGAATAGTAGCATTGTAGCCATGGAACAAACCATCAATAAGTGGAGCAACACATTCTTCAAAAATGGGTGTTGAAGGAGACCCAGTGCTACCATATACATGATCAAATGTAAATGAATGAGAACCAATTTGTACCTTGGGCAGCACAGTCAATTTTGATATCTGTTACAACAAATTGCACAGACTATGAGCACACATATAAGCATATAAACTTCAAGATACAAGATGTAAAACACTTATGTGAAATAACACCAGGTGTGATTGCAACTACTGAGAGGGGTGCTCATTTCCACCCAACCGTAGGCTCAGCGACTCCCAACGGATTTACCACTAGCCACCCCCGAGCTGAAACCACGATACTACGAGACTGCATCTCTGTTTTCCAGTGACCGAGAACGAAGGTTACTCGCCTTCTTCTCTGCTATCACTCACTCTGTATTTTTCTAGAGTTCTCCTCTTCCTCTTTCCCTCGCGTCTGCCCCTTGATCCCACACTCTTCCTGCCTTTTCTCCTTTCGGCGAGGTTGCGTGTGGCACGATCTTCCTCGCGGTGGTCAGGTCTGAGGACTCTACAGATGGGCGGTTCACCTCCATCCCTCATTACTCATGATGAGCCCTTTACCTACCAACCTGGCGAGTCATTTAATTCCGGGCCAGCGAGCCGCTCTTGGTTCTCCAGGCCAGTGAAGTCCAAATACGGTATTGGTTTCGATGGAATTTAACGCCACCATTCCAGGTGCCTTCCACCACATTTCTCCAACCATCATGGTCTCTTTTTCAGCACATCCCCTCTCAACAGTCCTGCAATATATATGTATATATATTATTATTTACATTCATCGACCTTTTTCACAAGGTCCATTCACATCACACATTCACATTTCTGAGTTTGCCACAATACTTGGCCAGTATAGTTATTTTTACAGACTGGGGGAAACAGGGTGTTACAATTCCCTCCTCCTTAAAGGAACATTGTCCTCAATGTTCTATCTATCAACTTGACATGCATGTACAGATGTAAACAAAATCGGATATGCTCGTTTCATGGCATCCTCCATTTCCCATGTAGCCTCATCTGGGCCAAAATGTTTCCATTGCACCTTGACCTGTGCAATGGTTCGGTTCCGGAGCGGGGTTTCCTTTCTGTCCAGTATGCATTGATGTTCTGGTAGAAATTCTCCCTCTGGTTCTACCTGGATCATAGACCAATCAATTATATGGTTAGCATCATTTACATATTTCTTCAATAATGAGACATGGAAAACATTATGTGCTTTGACTGTGGGAGGGAGTGCTAGCCTATAGGCTACAGGTTCCACTCTATCTAGAACCTCAAAGGGTCCACAATACTGAGGTGCCAACTTGGCACAAGCTCCCATTTTCAAAGAACTCTTCCTGGGCCTAACTCTGAGATATACATGGTCTCCCGTCTTGAACTCTCTTGGAGTCCTCTTTTGGTCGGCATAACTTTTCTGTCGGTTCTGAGCAACCTTCAGGTTTTGTTTTATCTGAGTCACTTGCTGTTCCATTTCTTTCAACATGTCGGGTCCAAAAGAAATCCTGTTTACAGGATTACTCCCACTGACTGGAGTGTTACACGGTCTACCATAGAGGACTACGAAGGGACTCATCTTTAAGGATGCTTGGTAGCCGTTGTTGTAGGCGAATTCTACTAGTGGCAGGTAGTCTTCCCACTTCTTGGGTTGATGCATTACATGCATTCTTAACATTTCTTCAAGTATTTGGTTCACTCTTTCTGTCTGTCCGTCGATTTGAGGGTGATAGGCGGTGCTAAACAACAATTTGGTCTCTAAACCATCCATAAGTGATTTCCAAAAGTTAGAAGTAAATTTCGTGTCTCTGTCAGACACGATCTCTTTCGGCATACCATGCAGTATGAATATCTCCTTCATGAATACCTGGGTGATATCGATTGCTTTGCAAGTTGATTTGACAGGGATGAAATGAATAGACTTGCTCAATTTATCCACCACTACCATAATGGCATTGTTTTGTTTGGTCGATGTTGGTAATCCAGTGATGAAATCCATGGAGATGATTTCCCATTTCCATTTTGGGATTGGTAAAGGTTGCAATAACCCTGTTGGGTGTCGGTGTTCTGCTTTAACCTGTTGGCACTCTATGCATTTGGCCAAGTACTTGGCTATGTCTTTCTTCATTCCAGGCCAATAGAATTATTTCCTGATGGCCGTGATCATCTTCTGGTATCTTGGATGACCAGAATAGGGTCTTTTATGTAGTTCATCCAGTATGAACCTCTTCAAGTCGTCACAATCTGAAATATAAAATCTGCTTCTGTAAGTGAGCAGACCTCCTTCGGTCATCTGGTAGCCTTCATATTTTACTCCGGTGGGTTCTTGCTGTAGGTACATGGTCATGGTCTGGACGAAGGGATCTGTTTCTTGTGCATTTCTAACTCTTTCTTTGACATCTGTCTCGTAGGTGCTCACCGCTGCTAGGTGAATTGTTTTCATACTTCTGCTAAGGGCATCAACCACCCTATTTTCTTTTCCTTTAATGTGTTTGATCTCGAAATCAAACTCGCTAAGGAGGGCCATCCACCTAGCTTGTCTAGAATTGAGCTTTGGTTGATCAAACAGATATCACAATCCACAATGATCTGTCATAAGTACAAATTTTCTTCCCAGGAGGTAATGCCTCCACATTTTCAAGGCATGCACTATGGCAGCCAGTTCTAGATCATGGGTCACATAGTTGACTTCGTGCTCATTCAATTTTCGGGATTCATAGCATATCACACTTCCTCCCTGCATAAGGAATCCTCCGATCCATTCCTTATAGGCATATGTGCATACGAGGAAGTCAGCCTCTGGATCGACGATCTTCAGCACGAGTGCATGGGTCAGTAGATGTTTCAGGGTTTGAAATCTTTTTTCACATTTCTGTGTCCACAAGAATTTTGTCCCCTTCTAAAGGAGGGCAGTGATTGGAAAACCAATCTTGGAGAATCCTTTTATAAATATCCTATAGTATCCTGCTAATCCCATAAAGGATCTTATGTCCAAAACATCCTTTGGGGTAGGCCATTCCATGATAGACCTGATTTTGTGATAGACCTGATTTTGTCAGGGTCTACCGCTACTCCTTCTTCGGAGAGAACATGGCCTAAGTAATGTATTTTCTTCTGGAAAAATTCACATTTGATGAATTTGGCATAGAGCTGATGTTCTCTTAGCACTTGCAGTACAAGTCTAAGATGCTCTTCATGCTCTTTTCTATTCTTGGAGTAAATTAATATATTGTCAATAAAAACAAGCACAAATTTGTCTAGGAACTTGCTGAGTACATTGTTCATCAAGCACATAAAAGTGGCAGGGGAATTAGTTAACCCAAATGGCACTACCACAAACTCATAGTGACCATACCTCGTTCGGAAGGAAGTTTTATGGATGTCTTCACCCTTGATTCAGACTTGATGGTATCCCGACCTCAAGTCAATCTTTGAGAAAATAGACACACCCCCCAATTGATCGAACATGTCATCGATCTTTGGAAAGGGGTACTTGTTCTTTATGGTTACCTTATTGAGTTGCCTATAATCTATACACAGTCTAAGGGTACCGTCCTTCTTTTTCACGAATAGGACTGGTGCTCCCCATGGAGACACGCTGGGTTGAATATAGACTTTATCCATCATTTCTTTTAATTTCAACTCGAGTTCAACTAATTCGGGTGTGCTCATCCGGTAGGGTGTCCTAGACACTGGCACCGCTCCTGGTGCAAGTTCTATCGAGAAGTCAATGTCCCTTCTCGGAGGTAAACCCGATACCTCTTCCGGAAACACATCTCTGTATTCTCTCAGGATAGGGTGATCGTCAAGGCTTGGTTTGTCACCTTTGATTGTTTTCAACACCTGTATTGCATATAGGGGACATCCCTTTTGGTAATACTTTCTCATTTGCAGAGCTGATATTTGTCTCACCGAGATAGGTTTTCGGATGCCTTGAAGGGTTATCTTCTTCCCTTCTTCACTTACACATTCTAAGGTTTTATGGTAATAGTCCAATCTGGCTTTATGGGTGGCTAGCCAGTCCATACCAATCAACAAATCATATGATCCCAGGGGTAATAAGTTAAGGGTTGTTTGGGTGGGAAATTTCCCCAACATCAATTGGCAGGCTGGTATAACCTCTGCTACCCTTCTTTTGGTGCCAGTGACTAATTGTACCAACCATGGCTTGGTATGTTTTTGTGGCTATAGTTTACACTTATCAACAACTTTAGGGGCTATGTAACTCAAATTTGAACCAGGGTCAATCAAAACAGACACTAGATGGTTGGAAATCATGCCTTCTATTTCCACCACTAAAGCTTGGTGGTCAGCTTGGTTATTATCCAAGGCTGCATAAATTTGCGGCACACTCCTCGCCACATCATTGACGGTGGTAGTTTCCTGGATGTTATAAATCCCCCGACTATTCTGTTGTCCGTGTGGATAGTCTCTCAATAGATGTTCTTCCTCGCAACCCCAACATTTCAAAGGTTCTCTCTTTGGGTTATCAATCTTCACTGATATGGGTCCAGAAGTTTTATTTCTGCTCAAGGAGGGAAAATTCTACTGGTGCATACTCCGGGCTGGGAAGCTCATTCTTGGGTTCTTCTTATAGTTCTTAAATCCTGGGGATTTAATCCCCTTTTTTTGAAATCTTGAACTATTCTTTTGTTTCCATCCTTCGCGAGGTTCTGCTCGATGCCCAAACTGTTCATGACAATAGGTTGCCTTTCAAATAGTGCCTTCTAGAGTCTTTGGCTCATCAAATTCAATTCTATTCCAATAGTCGTTAGGAAGTCCACTGATGAAGTGTTGCACCTTTTCCTTTTCTGCTTTTATATAAGGTACATACCTCAACAAATCGAGGAATTTGTTGACATATTCTTCTATAGTGAGTTGTCCTAGTTTGAGTTCATATAACTCTTTAGTTTTTTTGTCGAAATATTTTTCCGACAGATACTTCTTTCGGAAGTATTTCTCAAACCGTTCCCAAGACAGGTCCTCTTCGCGAACCCCTTTCACATTCTTAAGGTCTTCCCACCAAATGGAAGCCTTTCCGTTCAAGTTGAAGGTGGCCACTCAGGCCTTCATATTTTCTGAAAAGTCATGGACTCTGAAATACTTCTTTAGTCCAAGCAGCCAGGCCTCTGCTTCCTCTCCCTTCTTTATTTCACCATCGAAGGAGGGTGGTTTGGCTTTTCTGAATTCTTTGAATTTTCGACCTTTGGAAAACTTTTGCTTCTTCTATTTCCTTCGGGGATAGGAACTGGTTCTGCTGCTAGAAGAGCCCTCTGAATCGCCAGCTTCCTTCTCAGAGGAATCATCCGATGCTTGTCCTTTACCTCTGGGGTGGACCTTTTTCGAGGTGCTCCTCTCAGTGTGGCCACTGATATGACCATGTTTCTGAGTTTCAGGTTCATGCTGCATTTTTCTTTGTAGAACGGATAAACTCTGCAGTAAAATTGCGTTAATTTCTGTTTGTTTTTCTTGTTCTTTCATCATCCTTTCATTGTCAGCTTTGCAGCTTTGTAATTCGACCATGAGACTCCTCACAGTCTTGACTAGATGTGGAGGGGTCCCTACTGCCCTCCTTTCGTCAGACTCTTCGTGTTTATTGTGGGAGCCCTCTCCCACTTCATGGTGAGTCACCATTTTATACGTCTGTAATTTCTCGCGGCCGATCGTCCGCTTAGGTGCAAAAGACAAACGCTAGTTGTTAGTCAATATTTATGTTTATTTATAACCAGTACATAATTTATATTTTTCACATGTACACACACAATAGGAGTTTTCATTCTTAACTTCGTCTTTTGATTAGGAAGGTTAAGATAAGGGGTTACTCCTTTTAGGAGTGTTCCGAACAGAGCTTTTGTGCAACTCGTTCATGAGCCCAAGTAGGCCAAGTGTTGTAACCATGCTTTGATACCAATTTGTCACACACCCGCTGCGGCATAATAATTTTTTTTCCTTTTCTTGAGGGACAAAATCCTTGAAGTCCTACGGAGCTTAGCGCAGGCTAACTCTTCCCTTTTTTCCACCTCCATGTGATCGTTGATTATGACCACATGCCAAACAACTAGGTGCCTTTTTGCATTTCGCGACTCGGTGATATAAGCGAGTCAAGTCTTTCGACTCTGCAAACCCCGAAATGCCGAAGTGCCGAACAAGCTTCGATCAACAATTAGCCCCCTGGGCTATGCCTTGGCCAGTATGACCACTTCTCATAAGACTATAGTCTTATTCCCTTCGGGACTTATCAATACGAGAGCCTGACCTCTTGTCAACGAGACTCCCGAATTCCCGATTTCCGATTTCTCGAAATGGCCTTTGTCACATTAGCCCTCCTGGCTATGCCCTGATCCAGGTGACCACTCCTCATAAGACCTCCGTCCTATTTCTTTCGGGACTTATCAATATGAGAGCTCAACCTCTTGTCAATGGGACTCTCAAATTCCCAATTTTCGATTTCTCGAAATGGGTGATCTCGCGACATGTGGCCTCCCTTAATCGGACGGTCCAGATCTATTTCGGGACTTCCACCATGGAGTATCTCGATCTCTTGTCAACGAGACCTCCAAAATCCCGAAGTTTGAGACCCGAGATGGGTGATCTCGTGACACGTGGCCTCCCTTAATCGGACGGTCCAGATCTATTTTGGGACTTCCACCATGGAGTGTTCCGATCTCTTGTCAACGAGACCTCCGAAATCCCGAGATGGGTGATCTCGCGACACGTGTTCTCCTCTTGGATGGATGACTTAGATCTATTTCGGGACTTTCATTTTGAAGTTTCTCTACCTCTTGTCATCAGGACTTCCGAAATCCCGAAGTTTGAAATCCCGATACCAACTCCTCTTTTGGGACTTTTTCCTCTGTTCACGAGGGCTTAACCCTCATGCATCTCCTGACATATCCAACGACTGTCGGGTTTTCTAACTAAGATCTGACGGTTCAGATCTGTCCCGCGTTGTGCACTCTCCCGCTGCCCCTTGGACGTGGAAAACCAATGGTCCAGATACTCCCATGGACCTTGGGGATCTACGGTCCCGATTTCTTCGCTACTTACGAAGATAAAGGAAAAGGGTTAAGGCATTTAACGCTCTCATTTCTTCCTCCAATCTAATGGTCGTGAATGACCGTAGATATTCCGACAAGATCTTGCCCGTCAATCGATACTTATCCCTACGCTGCCATTTTGGGATTTCAAGAGGATCATTCTTCCTCGTACAGGGTTACTAAGACTTGCACCTTCAAATCCTTTTCCAGGTTCTTGGCGAGCTTTCCAAGAAGGGTGTCTCTATGGGGAGATCTATCCAGGGTATTACCTGAGACAGATAAGGGTATAGATTTCCCGAGAACAGACTTGAAGTTTGAATTAGATCGGTATGCATATAAATAGGGATTTATAAAACATAAGCCATACGTGGTCTTTCCATTATAAGCATGCAACCACCATTTCTGGTCAAAACACCACACAAACAGTCTTATACTCAAACCATTCATAAATTGCACAGACTATGAGCATACATATCAGCATATAAACTTCAAGATACAAGATGTAAAACACTTATCAGAAATAACACCAGGTGTGATTGCAACTGCTGAGAGGGGTGCTCGTTTCCACCCAACCGTAGGCTCAACGACTCCCAACGGATTTACCACTAGCCACCCCTGAGCTGAGACCATGATGCTGCGAGATTGCGTCTCTGTTTGCCAGTGACTCAGAATGAAGGTTACTCTCCTTCTTCTCTGCTATCACTCACTCTGTATTTTTCTAGAGTTCTCCTCTTCCTCTTTCCCTCGCGTCTGCCCCTTGATCCCACACTCTTCCTGCCTTTTCTCCTTTCGGCGAGGTTGCGTGTGGCATGATCTTCCTCACGATGGTCAGGTCTAAGGACTCTACGGATGGGTGGTTCACCCCCATCCCTCATTACTCATGAGGATCCCTTTACCTACCAACCTGGAGAGTCATTTAATTTGGGGCTAGCGAGCCTCTCTTGGTTCTCCAGGCCAGTGAAGTCCAAATACGGTATTGGTTTCGGTGGAAGTTAACGTCACCATTCCAAGTGCCTTCCACCACCTTTCTCCAGCCATCGTGGTCTCTTTTTCAGCACATCCCCTCTCAACAGTGCTGCAATATATATGTATATATATTATTATTTACATTCATTGACCTTTTTCACAAGGTCCATTCACATCACACATTCACATTTATGAGTTTTCCACAATACTTGGCTAGTATAATTATTTTTACAGATAGGGGAAAACAGGGTGTTACAATATCCATATAGTTTGAATTCATGATCTCTAGTATAACAAAGACCATATTCCAACATACCCTTAAGGTATCTCATCACATGTTTTGCAGTTACAAGGTGAACATGTTTGGGCTCTACCAAATACTGATTCAAGGTGTTCACAACAAAGCATATATCTGGCTTGGTGTTCGTTAGATACATCAACAAACCAATAATCTGTCTATACAAAGTAGGATCAACCAACTTTGATGAAGTATCAACTAGGAGCTTCAACTTTGTTTCCATGGGTGTGTTCATGGATTTACATTCCAACATGTCAAATCTCTTTAGTATTATAACTACATACTTCCCTTAGTTAAGGAAAATCTTCTCTGGGCTCTGCCAAACTTCAAGACCTAAGAAATAGTGCACCGAGCCTAGTTCTTGCATCTCAAACTCTGCAACGAGCTTCTTCTTACACTATGTGATGAACTTTTATTCTTCTGTTAAGAATAAGTCATCCACATACAAAACAGTATCAATGGCTCATAATTCATAACCTTGAAGTGAAGGTTAAAATCAACTTTACTCTTGGTAAAGCCCAAACTTGTTAGGAAACTATCAATTTTTCCATACCAAGCTCTAGGAGCTTGCTTCAGCCTGTACAAAACTTTCTTCAACCTGCAGACATGAGTCTTTCTATCTTCAAATTCAAAACCAAATTTTCACATCTCATTGTACCAACCTGGTACACTTGCTCAACTTGCAACTCAAACTGCATAATCATGTGCTAGCTCTATGTGCTTTCTGCAAAACACTATTTGTCTCACTGCCTGAGAGTATGTCCTCTATTCTCTTTGCAACTGTTCCTTTGAGACTGGGACTTTGCATTTGCAACTTCTTTGAAGCTGAGAATCACTGTAGCTGTTGAACTCTGAGAGTAGTTCCTCTGTTCTATCATGGCAACAACTTCAACTGAAATTGAGAGTACATCAATAACTGATACTGAAGGTGGTTTTTCTTCTTTCATGAAGGTAACTCAATCTCAAATATAGGGACTGCTCCCCTTGAATCTCATACTATATCAGAATCATGGTTGTTCTGGTTGTCTTCATGAATACTGGGACTATTTCTTCGATTATTAGAGAAAGTGTCTCGTCACAGTCTTCTCCCTCTAGCTGGGAGAATCCTCTAGACACAAATTGAGATTTGTACATATTTATATTGTTATCTGCAACATGCTTGATATGTTAGATCAATCTTGGAAGTCACCATTGACTTCCTTTCTAGTCTTAAGGAAAAATCCATATCCTGGTCCTTCTGACTAGCTTCCTTCTCTGTCACTGAAACAAAGGAATCTTCCTGGGAGATTTCATGTCTCCTAGAGTTCTTTGAAGCTATGATCTAGTCTTGTCAACTCATGGCATTTGTTTGTTAGTCTCTTCATCTAATCCTTTCTGAGATTAGGCTTACTTTGAGTCTACAAAAACTTCATAGTCTCTGCAGGATATACTTGGTGTTGAATACCAAGTCTTAATATGAAAGGCTGAGTCAGGCTTCAAACAAATTCTGCTTCTTGTCAAGGTGGCTTCATTATCCATTGACCAAGTCTACTGTGAGTTCTATTCTAATGTTTGATCATTTTTGGAGCCTTCTGCTCATTACGATCAATCTTCATATGAGATACCTTGTATCTCAAAAGTAGCTTCTTCTTCATCTTCTTTGGTACATGGATGTATACGGTCCTGTATACAACTTGAATAGTTTTCTTCATGTATCATCTAATATGTTATTTCCTGCAACCGTCACTATAGCTCCCTCAGGGTTATCACCTGTGACCTGTTTGAAATAAGGACAACAAGGGAGAAACAATAGACAAGAATAATACTCTTTATAATAATAATAATAAAACAATAGCAAGAATAGTCGTCAGAGTAGCTCCTTTAGAGCTATCACTTGTGACCTGCCTGAAACAAAATAAAAAATAAAAAAATACAATAATAGGAAATGAGAGCAACACTTTCTAGCGTTGTGATCAATTATTCCTCCATGGTAACCTGGAAACAAAACAAGAAGTTTCTCCTAGAGGATATGTTAGTTATATCTGGTAAATGATTACAATAAGCATTTATCTCGATAATGCCCACATGCTACCAAGTATAAAACTTTTCAAAGATTGTTGTCACAACTATAGTGTTTTATTGTAAGTTATCAAACTTGACATATGCAAATTTGAATCTTATCAACTTAATCAATCAAACCTGTAACCTGGGGTCTTTGTCCTCAAGAACGAGCATTGTTTCTTTTCCTCTGAGTCTTCTTCACTCAAGATGACACGTATTTTATTCAACCTATCCTCTGTACTAAGACAATATCCTATCTTGACAGAAATATGAGTTAGGGAATAAACTCTATAATCTCAACTTTAATCAATCTAATACTTTGACTTTAATTTTGACCATTTGTTAGTATGATAACTTCAACAGATCAAAATGCAACCTGGATATTCAAAAGATCACAATAATTCCATGACAAGTAGAGGTATATCAAGATAATCAAACCTGGGTTGCATAGTTCCTCAGAATGTGCTGGATCTGAGATCCTTCTGGATCTATGATTGTTGCTTATACAAAAGATCCTGCAAGTACCCTTTAAAATAATGATGTTGTTTAAACATATGTAAGTACATATCTCTGACAACATTTGTAGGTAGTGGCACCATTCAACAATAGAAACAAGCAATAATGAACCTTTAAAACTTCAAAGGTGTTTCAAATTGCAACTTAAAGTTAGTTGGAGATTTGCTAGGGTAAGTCGCATTGGGATAATAAAATCAGTTTCAATGCTTCACAAAAACTTTCACTGCAACTGGTATGAAGGAACTGGTACTGCAACTGGTGTTGCAACTTAGGATTTTATGAGGAAATCCTAATTTCTCAAACTTCAAATTTCAGAATTCTGATCTAGAGACTAGATGCGATGGGTTGAGGCAAGTTTGATGGAGCTGATTGTTTCAAAAAATTCTATGTTTTACCCCTTGAAACTTGACATGCACATTTTTGCACTAGTACTTTTGGTACTGGTTCTAGTTTCCTGGTTTTTTGGTACCAACAAAAACTAGGGTTTGACTTTCCAGAGGCTTTGGCCACTGAAAATGTGTGCTCAAGCTGCCAAATGATGCGCTAGGGTAGGGTACACTTCAAAAATTCAATAAAAGGGTAGGGCACACTTCAGAAATTTCCTTCCAATAAAAGCTCTAATTTTCTTGTACGACAAGAGTGACGTTTTTGGATACCCAGTGAAAGGTGCTCTATTCAATCAAGCTCTGATACCATGTTAAATTTAGAGTTGCTATTAGGTTCTTTTGAATTTACTAGAGAATTTCCAAAATAACAACATAAGTAGGATCATTGAAAGAAACACAATCACAAGGTACACAACATTTTATCCTGGGAAACCCTCAAGGGGGAGAAAACCCAACAAAAACTTCCTCAATAATAGATTACCAATACAATGCCAAGACTTAAGACTAAACCACCAAGAATAAACTAGGACTGAGCATGCACCTCTCTTCTCCTTCTTGCAACTGCAACTTCCTTCAAAATATGCACACGAGAAGTGTGAGTGAGTGAATGAATGAGGCGCCATCCTCACTTATATATACTAGCTGAGGAGGCGCTAGGGTTATGTGTCTTCACCATGTAGGGCCGACTTCTTCCAATAGTGGTTAAAACCACTTTATAAACCCTAGGGGTCGACTTTACAAATACCACCATATAAATATGGTTTGACCAATCCACAAAAGGGGATTTGGTCTTATACAAGACCAGACATGATCAATCCACAAAATGAGATTTGATCTATAAGATAATAACTCAATTAAAATTAGAATATTCTTCGAAGTTACAATATTTCAACAATTAATGGGAAACTCAAGGGAGCTCACTGCTAGGAAAACTACTAGGAAATCAACAACAATAACTTGTTATAGTGCAACTCACACATGATTTCACTCCTCATGTTTGAAAACCTAGATCTTCAATTTTCTACTTCAAATACGCTCCAAAATTCACCTTCCATGGTTGCTCCAACTCTAAACCTCTTCTTCCCTATTCTCTGATTGATGTTCATGCAAAACATGACTATCTAAAAACTACTATAACTACCCATACAATTTTTCTCTCTTTGGATTCTTGCTTGACTTACACTCTTCTCCAAGTTGATTGTACTCAACCCCCATGCTCCCAATAACTACGGGATGTGACTTCTCACACCCATTCTCTTACATGCATTCAATGATTGGCTTTGGGAACACTCAAGGGGAAATTAAAAGTTTAATACATAATGGTAATAAAATTTAGGAATGTGGGTTGAATTATTAGACATGGGCAATTCCCCCTTGGACCCCTCTCTTAGACATTCTCTTAGACCCTCCCCTCTCTTGTGGATTAATCAACCCCCATCTCCGTCCATGTCTCCCAACAACGGGAATCACATTTTATTTATTGAAATTCAAAAACAAAATTTGCATATACATCGCTTGGTCGTAGCCACACATTATATGTACATTAAACATTAATTAATATGGGGATTATAGTGGGGACGTTACACAATTATGGAATATGGACACAAGATGTATAAACAATTTTGAAGTGTAGAGCACTTTAGTAGTTTACAAAGAGTGCGGTTCTAGATTCGAAGGATGCCAACATAAATTTTTCATCGATGAGAAAAAGGACAAGATTGTAGGAGTCATAATGACCTACATCTCTAAGAAGAATCACTTTCATACAAGTGGTATTGATTATCTGAATGTTGTCTAGAAGAAGTTGAAGATTTTGTTTGATAAAACCGATAAAATTCAGGGTATGCAGATTGGAAAAGAGTTGATCTCTTTGAATCCTCTCTCCTTTGAAAGAATTGAAGATTACTTGGCTCGTGTGAAGGAACTTTGATTGAAATTGGGTGAATGTGGAAATGATTTTCTAAAGAAATATGGTTAGCTCATAGTAGTATTCCTAATGAATTTGAAGACACCTTATGGTGTATTATGTTCAAAGTTTTGTGCTAGTTGGACTTACCAAAAATATGAAGGTAAGGATTATTCCTTTGATTCCTTCTATGGTTTGTTGATTAGAGCATAAGAAAAATTGCTTGATGAAGGGAAACTTGAGGTCAAGCAACAAGCCCATTTGTTGAAGGGAAAGGGTTGATAGAATTATAGATAGAGAGGTCAACAATGTAGTCAAGAGAAAGAACACAATTGCATGGACAAAAATGTTAAGAAGAAGAATGGTGATAAGACTTTGAATAAGAAAGGTAGAAAAAAAAAACTTATAATTTTTATGGAAAATTGGAACATATGGAGAAGAATTGTTGGAAAAATACTAAGGACCTAGAGAAAAAAGTAAAGAACTTTAGGAAGATCGACTAAACTATAACACTTGGCTTCAAAAAGTAAGGTGGATAACTATACAATTTTTGTTTGTTATTCTCAATCCTTGCATGCTCAAACTTCTCAAAGTGAATGGATAGTTGATTATGGTTGAATCCATCAAATGGATAAATATGTTTCTCTATTTTCTTCATGAAGTGAAGTTACAAAAAAATAAATCTCTGGAGTAGATAATTATGCACTTATTGTTTTTGGTTGTGACAAGATTGAATGTAAAAAAGGAGTGATCATTGATGTGTATCCTCTACATAGTTTGAGTGCCAATTTGTTGTTTGTACCCTAACTAACTCGAGCTAGAAGAAGGTAAAATTTTGGATATATTGGTTTGTCATGAAGGATATGAAATATAAAATTTGATGTTGTCACTAAGGGATTTCTTGAATTGAAGGACAAACTATATAATTTCTATGATATCCAAAAATAACTTCTCTCATAGCTTAGACCAACTAGAGAAAAATTTCACATGAACAACTCATACATCTGAATTTCGAAGCTCGAAACTAATGGTGAAACATAAGATGGTTACTGTACTACCTAATATTGTACCCCTTGATGGAGTATGCGAAGGGTGTATTCTTGGAAAGCATCACTAGGATGCCTTTGAAATAGGGAAGGCTTGGAGAGAAACACTCAATTGGAACTTGTCCATAGTGATCTGTGTTCCTTGAACAAACCATCACTAGTTAGTGCAAAGTATGTTTTGACCTTCATTGATGAATTTTCGAGGTATGTTCGGGTATATTTCTTGAAGAATAAGATTCATGTCTTTGAAAAGTTTGAGGAATTTAGGGAATTATCTAAAAAGTAATGCAGTTGACCTAAGAAATGTTTAAGATCAAACATTGGAGGAGAATATGTGAGCAAGGATTTCAAAATCTACTTGTCACTTATTGGTATCTCTTGGAAGAGATATGTACCTTAGACACCTTAGAAAATTGGCATTGGAGAAAGGAAGAATTGGGATTCGATAGAAATGGCACATTGTTTGGTTCAGGCCAAAGGTCTGTCAACTAAGTTTTGGGAAGAAGCTATCTACTACTCAAACTATTTGTTTAATCTTATTCCAACTAAAGTTGTATGGGATGTGACTCTAGTTGAGAAATGGAGTGGGAGAAAGCCCTCAATTTGACATCCTAAAACCTTCAATGCATAACATGGGCTCGCTTTCCATATGATATAAGGAAGAAACTAGATGCAAAGAGTCATGCTTGTATTATGATGGACTACTATGAAGAGTCAAAGGTCTATAGGTTGTTTGACCCTATCAAACATAATATTATTCATAGGAGGGATGTTTTCTTTTATGAGAAGACATCATGAAACACTTTTTTGAATCCTCTTCTAGCTTGTTGAGAAGTGATCCTTTCGAAATTTTACAAAATTCTAATCGAATGACAACTACATAGGACCGTTGACTTCTTTACTTGAACTAACATGTAGTCAAACTTCCACAATAGATCCAACTGCAAGTTTTAGAACCATTGTTCAATCCAATAATGGTAATATTGATTTAGGAACTCCTTCAACAAAGTGGATTTGACTTCCCATATGGGTGACTAAGACGATTGAAGCTTCTAGAGTTGATGGATAAGAAATCAATGACTCAAGAAACACTAGAAGTCAAAAGTAGTTTGGTAGTGTTGCTCTAATGGTGCATGTGTTAAACACATGTGATCTAGATACATATGTAAAAACACATGGTTGACTTGAATAGGAGAATGTTATGGATAATGAGTATCATGAAGAATGAAACATGGGATTTATTTCCTTGACCATAGGGAATGAATGTGGTGAAATGTTGATGGGTTTGCAAGACCAAATTCAAACGGGAAGGTTTTATTGAAAGACATAAGGTTCATTTGGTAGAAAAATGTTTTCCTCAGTGAGAAGGCATTGACTGCATTAAAACCTTTTCCCTTGTTGCAAAGATAAACTTTGTTCGATTTCTTCTTTCACTTGTTGCTCATTTTGGATGGGAGGTACATTATATGGATGTCAAAATTTATTTTCACATGGTTATATCACTAAAGAGATTTATGTGAAACAACCCCACAAATTTGAAAAGGATGCCAGTCTTGTTTGTCGACTGAAGAAATCCTTGTATGGTTTGAAATAGCCCCCCAAGGCATGGTATGAGAAGATTGACCATTTTTTTCTCGAATCTTGGTTTCAAATGAAGTGAATCAAATCATAGTATCTATGCATTATGTGTTAATGGTGATTCAACATTAACTATTGCATTGTATGTGGATGACTTGGTCATTACTGGAAGTTATAATGTTGATTTAATTTTTGGTTTGAAGAAATAGTTCGCAAATACATTTGAAATAACTGACCTTGGTTTGTTGAATTTATTTTTCGGCATCCGAGTCTTACAAATGGATGATGGTATCTTTATTTCTCAATCCAAATATGTGTTGAACCTTTTACAAAAGTTCAAAGTGGAAGATGACAATTTTCACATGCAACTCTATGTGACTAATTTCAGATCTGAAAGTTGCTTCCCAATGATCTAATAATAAACCCTAGTTGTTATCATTGAACAATTTTACATTGAAACTATTGACTGAAAAATATAACAGCGGAAACAACAAGATCGTAGATGAATCATTAACACACACGAGACACAAAATTTATGTTCTGTAACTTTATCAATTTCATAAATTCTAAGGGAAAAACCAACCCTCCCAACCAATACAAATTCACCAAAATATGAAGACAATCTTATCCTTCCAAAACCACAAAATATTAGCAAAATACTTGGGACAAATCCCAACTTACAAATCTACTGCAAACAATCTGTACGACCTGCTGATGTCAACTGTACTGTTGTTGATGTCATCTTGTATGAACCTGTCCTGATCAAAAACCTTGTACGATTGTATGCGATTCATCTTACTACAACCTATGTACATACATGACTGTGCCCATTGCAACCCGTGTACATACATGATTTAGCTTCTTGCAATCCACGTACATACGTGGTTGTGCCCACAACAACCTATGTACATGTACAAAAAACTCAGCAACCTTTGCACGTGCGTCCTTCCTAACTTCCCACATTTGATCTAGAAACCCTAGACCATATTGTCTAGGTGCAGAAATATCCTTGCTACAATTTCCATACTTCCTAGCACAAGTATTTACTCACTTATGTTAACTATATGACACTATTATAGAAAGATTTGCCTCACCTTATGCAAATTTCCTCAGAAGGCCTTTTTCCATTTCCCTATGCAGATTTGAAGTCCCTTTTTGCAAATCCCAGAGCTAAAAACAATATTTTCCACATATACACGCCCCAACTACTATACAACATGCGTATACACAGGTTGCACCACTACAACCCGTGTACATAAGGCTTTGTGCCCAAAATTGAAAAATAGTGTCGAGTTTCCATGTCATGTCACAGGATCCATGATCCTTGACCTTCCATATACTGGAAACATTCCGACTTGGCACTTCAGTTCCACTTGAAGGGTATAAATGGGCCATATCCAAGCTATAGAAAAGGGGAGAAGAATTCAACTTTGAGAGCAAAGTTACTTTGGATAAATTATTGACTTCATATTGAGTCTGCATCCCTTTGTCCTTTTAAGTCTGAACACATTGTTCAGCCCCCAAGCTCTTCCCTACTTGATTGAGAACCTCATTGTCTCTCTTATATGAGCTTGCCTTTGGTGGAGGCCCAGTTGGAAGGGACTTAGTTTCTCGGTTCCGAACTATGTCGGTATGGAAATTTGTAATTCATTCACTTCTGATGATTACATTTTAATAAAAATACTCTTTTCTCGTCCAATTAATATCTTGAAAATATTTGAATTGTTATTCCATGGGAATATTTGTTATGAATGTTGATGGATTATGCTATTTAATGTGCTAAATTTATATATTATCACCATATTCTTGCGTTTCTTGGTTGTTGAGGACAAGGTGCAGGTGTATTGCTTTGAGTCAAGTGCTCAACAATGGACTTCATTGAACGTCTGGATGAGTTAGGTCCTTTATTTGGTCTCGTTAGCATATTTTCTTATATAGAAAATATGAGATTAGAGTTGATTTCTGTAGTCATTTCCGTCTGTTGTGGTTTACCCCTAGTCATAGAGATATTTTCCTCGTAACATAATTGATGACCATATTTGGGATATAATATTATTTTCGAGGTTTGGAGTGTTTTTCTCCTTTGATTGCTCTCGTTTATATTGAGTTTATTGTCATTTGATTGGTTGACAACCTCTGTTCATTTTGAGTCTTTGTTTCTTAGCCTTCTCCTTAGCCTGACAATGTTTTAACACATATACGTGGGTTTTTACCTGACAGTTGTGTACATATGTGTGCTGTCCTTTTGCAAGAGGTGTATATATGCGTCTTTCTCCTGAACAATCACGTACATCATCATTTTCTGTTTGGTTGGTAAGTTTCAAGTTTGCTGGGTAAGTTTTGATGGTTGCTGAGTCTTCTTGGGTCTCTGTTATGATTGCTGAGTGCCTGTAGAATGATAGGAAATCTTTCTTTGGTTGAATTTTTAGGCGCTGTCTTTCTCATCATCCTTTTCATTGATTGTCCTTGCATCTTGGGTTGGGTGTTTTCTTCTTGATATCCTACTTGGTTTGCCTATGTTTACATACAATAGAATCTTTATATCAAGCTGTTGTTCAGTCCTTGTATTTTCATTCTTTCATATTGAAAATACAAAAATATTAGGCATTTTTCATTGTTGGTATTTGATCTTTTGGGTTCTTATCATTGATCTTAGCACATGTATAGAAAGGTTGCAGCTTATTTGGAATTGCAGAACTAAATTGAAAATTGCATTTGAAAAGATTATCATTTATTGGGTATTGAAGTTAGGACTTTGCATATTATTCATATTCATTTATTTTACTTGCTGAGTCATAACATCATTAGTTTCACGACCACACCTTTTTTGAGTAAGCAAGGCCACTAAAAGAAACACTGATAATTTAAAATTGATTAGAAATGATTTTATTTTCTAGGGTGCACAAACTAGCTTAGGATTTAGAGCCTTGGAATAGGATTTTGTGAGTAAAATTCTCCAAGGATATTAAATCAACATATGTGTCTAACTAAGGGAGTGGTGAAATCCATTGTATAATTGGTGATGTCAGGAGTCTCCGCTTACACTGGAGTTAAGCACGAGGTCGTGTGAGGTTGGCTGAGGGGATATCCCCCCAATACCTTCTTAGCGTCAAATATATTTCTGGGGATCTATTCGTATATGGGGATCTTGCTAGTACCTTTACCTCTGTGAGAGGTGGTGCTTTTGAGGTTTCGGGCTTTGTTACCCTGCCCATATGGTAGACCTGAATTACGACTGTTTTCTTGCGCATCGGTTATACCGTGGTTGCTTAGTTGTTTGACATAGGTACCACATAGGTTACTTGCAGGGGTTATTTTGCAGGTACCCTAGGTCAGATAAGGGCTGGACAACACACAAACTTTATGGAGGATTACCTCTCTGGGGGGGATCTGACCGACTGGTTGTTAAGCACACGAGGGCCCTTATAACTGATTCTGATACCTCCGATCTTTTGCAAGGAGTCTCAGGCCCCTCTTGGGCGAGGCATACCTACTTTAGGGAGGGAGGCCCCTTTTAGCCACTTTATCCCGTTTGTGTGCGTATTGGCCTTTCGTTTATTTTATTTTGGTGTGCTCTTTGATTATTAGTTGACCTTGGGATTTTGTATTGCGAAGTGAGTTTTCATTATCATGAATAGTGGAGTCCCTTTGGCTCCCTCATTTAACGCTACCTCCCCCATGACATTCGCTCATTTCATGGGGACGAATCTGTTCGTGTTTCATAATGGTATGAATAATTATGATACTCAGTCAATGGCTTGGGTCTCTAATCATTTTCCTCTTGATATTCCAAACATGCCTTCACCCTTTCCACCCTCTCCCTCGCCTATTTATGTGAATCCTGGATTTGGATCCGGGGGCATGATGGCTCCACTGTCTACATATTCGTTTGATAGGAGTCATATCCATCAACCGACTCTCACTGTGTGAGGTTGGAATCTCCCTTCTTACGGATCCAATCCCGACTTCATCCTTCCAGGAGCCAGTGCTCAAATCAATGTCTATTCTACTTATTACACCCCATCTGTGTATCCTTCGTTTGCTATGCCAGTTCCTATGAACGCTCTTCCTATGGAAGGCCTCCATTTGTCCTCTGGTATTTCATATGGAGGGAATCAATTTTATGGTACGAGATACCCCCTTCATGAAATCCCTCCGTATGGGGGCAATATATATCCTCACCTGAATAACCCGTGTCACGCCTTTGTCTCTTCGCATACATCTACTTCGGTGATGATGCCTGTACAAACCTCTATGGATCAATTATGTGGAGGATACTACCTTTCCAGGCAGGGACATGGTGTAGACCAGAATCCTTCGTGGCCTGCAATTTCTCAAAAACAATGTTTCCCAGTACCTTGGTCTCAAATGATACAACTAACGACCGCCACCAATCCAGTCATTGCAATTCATACTGGAATTCCATCACCAATCTCTGTTAGTCATGTTGGAGATTGGTCGACAACCTCGGAAAGACATGTTGAAGACCAACCACCAGCCGCTACAAGTCATGCTGGGGGCACAACTCTAGTCGCCATGAGTCATAGTGACATCACATCTCCAACTCTGGTGAGTTGTGCTGGAGAATCATGGCCAACCTCTGTACATCATGTGGGGGATGAACCACCAGCTTCTGCCAGTCATGCTGAGAGCATGTCACCAGCCATTGTGAGTGACGCTGGGGGCATTCATATGATTGAGAAGCCTAGACGTGTAAGACATAAGCCCAAGTTCCTTTGTAGGCTTTGCAAAGGAGATCACCTTACTCGTTTGTGCCTTGCTACTGCTGTGGTACAAGAAGCGTGGTCCTTTCCTGGGGGCCCTTCAGGTTCTGATTCATCTTTGGTTTCCCAATCTTCTTTTCTTGATATAACAGTCATGCCAATGCAATCTTTGGCTAACACCACTCTTCTTTTTATGGGTGATGCACTTCTTGACCTTCTTGTCTCGCATCCTATTCAACCAACGGTTGAAGAAGTGGTCCTGCCGATGCAATATTCGACCGATCCCGCTCTTCTCTTGGAGAATGACAAGCCTAAGGAAGTGACATTGCTGATGCAATCTTTGGTCAATCCCAATCTTCTTTTGGAGGGTGATGCGTCTTTCGACCATGTCATTAACATTTCTAGCCAGGTACCTTCTGAACAAGAGAGAGTTTTACTCTCCCCGAGTGCTCTCCCTCCAAGTCTTGGAGAGGTTCCCTTTGACTAGGATGGTCTTGTGGGGTATCAAATTCCTTCTCCTACACCCTTTCAAATAAGAGGTGTTCTACGATATATCATTGAGAAGGTAACCTCCACGAGTTTTTTATCCCCTTCTACTTGGAAAACTATGGGTTTTCCCAAGCTTGTGTCAGCTATTCGTAAGTTGCCGACCTTTCATAGAAGCCCTGCACAGGAGCCCTGATCTCCCCCATGACATGTCACTTAGAAAACTCCTAATGAGTCTGAACTTGTCTCTTTCACTCTCGTAAGTTGGATTTGAAAGGACGTCTATTTGGTGCAAGTTTACCCCTTTTTCAAACCAAGTAGACTAAGATTACGAAAAATGACATTTTTTGGCGTTAAGTTGTAATTACATCTCATTCTCTTTCTTATAGTATTGAGCCTATCGTCAGTTCTATCTTTTGCGTTATAAGCCTTTCATCTCAACAATTTGCATCATCAACCAAGCAGAGCCTTGTTTATATCCTTTGTATCTTGACACCCTATACCCAAGAAGAAACATTTCCTCGAGTGTTCATCTCCCACATGCACCTCCTTGCATTGAGCATAGGTATGTTCCACTGCTGGAACTAGTTGTTTACTTGCAACACTCGTTTCCTCATCTGTATCATAACATTCATTTGACTATGAGAAAACAAAAAAAGACGAGCGATAAAAGAATATTATCTTATATTGGCAACAGATGTGTCGCCTTTGAACAAAGTACAATTTTTTTTGAGTCCACTTGTCATCAAAATTTTGGGTTTAGCATGACCTTAGGAAGCTGAGCTTGTTACGTAGAGTTTACTCCCCCAACTGGTTACTCTTCCAGTCCCTATGGAGAGTTTGATTGATGTCTCCTACATCTCAAAGTTTCATCATTGAGTCTATGCTGTTTGAGTCTTCCATATGTCTCGTGCTCTTGTTCAAAGGATGTCTATCAACCTGTGTTGGCTATTCCTAAAAACTCTTGAATTTGCATGTCTTGCATACCCTTAATATGTCTCACAGTTACATGAAGCCGTAGTCCTATTATGCACCTTGGTCCTACTCTCATCACTGGTAGGTAACCTTGAACCTAACAATCAACATTTCATCATTGGTCGCTGACTAGGTGGTTTCCCTTGTGTTCGACGACAAAAAATCTATTCACACATTGGGATTCGTGTAGTGTCTTAGATGCCATTAGGCTTATTGGTGGTTTCCTTTCCTTTGTCAACAATTTTCCTTCTTGGCTGCTATTCAGAGCGTCTTTTTTATGTCCCACTTGTATCTGGTACACGCGAAAGACGCACAGGGTTGTTGGTTCGTGAACATGTTCTTCGCCCAATTTCTTCCAAATCATCAAGCTCTTGCTTTATACCTTGTGTTGACTGATGAGAGATGCCTTAATGCTCTCCTTTCAACGGGTCTCCTTTCATTGACTTCAACTCATCTATTCTGGAGACGAGACCTAGAGTCCTATGAGTACCTAGAGGCTTGCAGTCATTAGTGGAAAGTTCTCCCGCCATCGACGATTGGGAATACATCAATGTCTCATGATCGATGGATTCTTCAAGTGTTCAACCTCGAAACCTTTATTCACACTTGTAACAATGTACTCGATGCCTTGATACCTACTTTCATTATCGATAGGTTGTCTTGCGTTTGTTAATGGTATACCTTAATGACCAGTAATCAAACGAAGTCTCATTGTGTTCGACCTCAACTCCTTTATTCACACGATGTAGGCTTGCACCTTTGGAGGATCATGTAGAAGACTTGAAGACATCAGTTCATAGTCACAACTTTACTGAGCTGTTGTTATCTCTCATTGGACCAATACCTATGTGACATCAATGATCATGGGGGATCAGATTGTACTCCATTGTATACAAACATCTTCAAATCAATTTTGAGACTGGTTTTACTGGGCCTTGTTCATGACTATGACAACCTTTGACATGTAGCCACCTTTGTATTTCCTACTCATGGCCATGAACAACTGTTTAGTATATTTTCACATGGATCTGCAGTGTAATTCAAATTGGCAGCCATGTGTTCAAAGTCAGTGCAGATTGTAATATTCTCATGAGCAACTAGTTCTTCCATCTGGGTCTCCATTACTCCACTTCTGGGTATTATAATGTATTTCATCCATCGCAGATACTCCTCTGACCTCACACATTAGGGGGCATTTGTTATAGAAAGATTTGCCTCACCTTATGTAAATTTGCACAAAAGGCATTTTTCCATTTCCCTATGCAGACTTGAAGTCCCTTTTTGCAAATCCCAGAGCTAAAAACAATATTTTACCACATATACACGCCCTAACTACTATACAACATGCGTATACATAGGTTGTACCACTATAGCCCACGTACATCAGGTTTTGTGCCCAAAATTGAAAAATAGTGTTGGGTTTCCATGTCATGTCACGAGATCCATGATCCTTGACCTTCCATATATTGGAAGCGTTCCGAATCGGCCCTTCAATTCCACTTGAAGGATATAAATGGGCCATATACGAGCTATGGAAAAGGGGAGAAGAATTCAACTTTGAGATAAAAGTTACTCTAGAGAAATTATTCACTTCATATTGAGTCTACATCCCTTTGTCCTTTTAAGTTTGAACACATTGTTTAACCCTTAATCTCTTCCCTACTTGATTAATAACCTCATTTCTCTCTTATATGAGCTTGCCTTTGGTGGAGGATTGAAGTCGTGGAGGCCCAACTCGAAGGGACTTAGTTTCTCGGTTCCGAACTGTGTCGACACAGAAGTTTGTAATTCATTCACTTATGCTGATTACATTTTAATAGAAATACTCTTTTCTCGTCCAATTAATATCTTGCAAATATTTGAATTGTTATTCCATGGGCATATTTGTTATGAATGTTGATGTATTATTCTATTGAATGTGCTAACTTTATATATTATCACCATATGCTTGCTTTTCTTTGTTGTTGAGGAAAAGTTGCAGGTGTATTGCTTTGAGTCAAGTGCTCAACGATGGACTTCATTGAACGTCTGGATGAGGTAGGCTCTTTATCTTGTCTCGTTAGCATATTTTTTTATATAACATATCTGAGATTATAGTTGATTTCTGAAGTCATTTCTGTCTATTGTGGTTTACCTAGCCATAGAGAGATTTTCCTCGTAACAGATGCCACAATGATGAAATGTCACAATGAATTCTTTCCCTTATATACAAGTTTAATGAGTGAGTTTAGGAGCCTTTCCTAAACTCAACAATTAATTAGAATATTTTGTTCCTCTTAGTGGATGTGACACCCCATCACAAGCCCACAAAGCCCATCAACTTACCCATGAGGCCTTGGCCTCATTCCAAGGATGATTTCACTGAAACGAAAGGATGATCTGGTGCCAATGAAGATTCCCACATGCTTGGCACCTCAACCTCTTGTGGAAATAACTTTTGAAGCTAAAAAAATCAACAGAATATTGTAAACCATGTGCTATGCCTTGTCAATTGGGAGTGAAGCTAACCAAGGAGTGTGATTCTTCAAATGTTGGTGGTATACTTTATCAACAATTTGTTGGTAGCCTTATCTATTTAACTGATATTCAACCTAATATTTCCTTTGTTGTTAGTGTGGTTTCTCTATTTATGCATGATTTGAAAGAAAGTCACTTGAAGGTTACAAAGATAATTGTTCACTATATCAAGGGAATCTACTAGTTTGGTGTAAAATATTGCAGTGACAAAGTGAACTAGTTGGTTATTTACACTGAATTGGATTGGGTTGGAGATGGCAATGACATGAAGCCTACATCTAGCTATGTGTTTTGTCTTGGTCTTGGACCCATAGTATGGTCTTGTAAAAAGTAGAAGGTGGTATAACTTTTTACCACATAAGTTGAATATCATGGTGCAATACATGCTAGCATAGAATATATATGGATTCAACATCTCACGGGTGAACTTGGTTTTCTCGTCAAGACATTGACTATTGTCTATTGTGACAATCAAAGTGCAAAACAAGTTGCATAGAATCATGCTGCACATAGTAAGATGAAGCATGTAGATCTTCATGCTCATTACTTGAGATAGTTGGTATGGGATAATGTTGTGAATATTGTATATTGTAGGACATATGATTAGTTTTCTGACATCTTTATAAAGCCTTTTTCAAAAGATAAGTTTGTGAAACTTTTGGCTATTCTTGGGCATTGGGATGATGTAATTATGGGGTGGTGTATATAAGTAATTTCACCACCCGAATCTCCAAAGGATTGTGTTGATGGGGGGATATTGGAACAACGAGACAAGAAATTTCATCACACCTTTGAATCTTCTAGAGATAGTCAGTGGATAGTCAATAGTCGATAGTCGACTGAGTGGTTGACTAGGTGTTCGATTAGTCTAGAAGTTAGACTGGAAAAATCGACTAGTGCATAGAACAAAGTATAATTAAAAGAGTTCATTATGTGCCCTCACCAATTTAAGTGGACCTCATCTTCCACAATTTAAGGGATTTGGTTACATCTTGGTGCTATATAAGACGACCTTAAGGTCAATCTAAATGATGTGTGTGTGATATGTGTTGTGTATGGGAATCATTTGGTTTCTTAATTCTTATGTATGTTGAGCTATGCTCACTTGTGCTTAAGTTCTATAACATTATTGATCTATAAACTACTGTTGATATTCCATTGGAACAATTTGTCACAACATATATGATAAATAAAACCAAAATCTATACTATGAAGGTTAATTTTTTTTAGATTCCAGAATATTTAGTTACCAATTTTTTGCTTATGTGTGAAATAGATAAAGTGCGGAAAATAGAGAATAGTAAAATGCAATCATACACCATCCACAAAATAACACAAAATTTTTCTTTGGGAAACCCATATAGGAGAAAACCCAATAGAAGGTGAGGCTTCTCTACTCTCTTTTCTCTGGTAGGAAAATAATGCAAGTACAAAGGAGAAGACACTCTCTATGGAGTTACCTGAGACCTGTGGCCCATTAGGCTACTAAAAAACATTAACACCCTCTGTTATACTCTCTAATTTCCCACTCCCAGTTGTTCTTCTTTGCTATGGAACAAAATACAATAACATAGAATGGAATACCTTCTCCTCCTAGTCGCCTGATATTTAACATAGTCCGATAGCCATCTAGGGGTAGGTTTTTGACTTAATCAACCCTCAATTGTGATAGGATTTTGAACCTTCTAGAATATTCTTGAAATTACATACATGGCTAGCCCCATATTCATGAATAATGGGGGATGACGTGACATCCTCTTGTACCATGGAGGTCAATACAGTAGGTCAACTTGCGAGAGACATAACATTTGCATACGAGCTTCTATTCATGCGATTTTTGCATTGTTGGAAAGGTCTCGATGTGTAGAATAACATCACGGGGTCCTAGCTATTCTATATCTAGCTATGATAGGTAATTTTTAACCCCCAAAAATTTCATTTGATGCCTCAAAATGGATCCAAAAGGTTATGGACCCCAATTTTTGAAACTGAGACCTGCCACTAAAATGACCCCGCAAGTCGATTCCTCCAATTTTTCCACTCTGAAAGGATCAATATAGATGAAAAATAGTATAATGATCCAATCTAGATAAATTATCTTTAGACAACACCTCTTCTTGGAATACATATCTCTCTAATCTACCTAATTCCCTGGTTCTCTAACAAAATAGGCTCAAGTATCCTATAAAAGGATTAAGGTAGTTGGAAACAAGATCAAGCATACTATAATAGACTTCAAGAAGTAAGAAACAAGCCTTGGTAGCTTGTGTAAAACTTTGGGTAGCTAAGAAGCAAGTTTGGACAATTTGCAACATGATTAGGTGGAGAGAAACAAAGGTTTGGGTAGGATGTAATAGACCTTAGGAAACTTAATTAGGAATTCTAGTAGGATGAAAATTGTGTAGGGCAAGCTAAAAAAACTCACATACTACTGATTATTAGTATGAATCTTAATGACAAATTTTATGCTGGATACCAATAAAAAATTCAATGGGCATAATTTCAACACATGGAAACTGTTGGAGCCGCCCTTGCTTTTTAGCCTGTCACAATTTTCATTTTGATGCTTGAAATCTAAAGATGGTTTTCTTTTTCCCTCCGAGATATCGATGATCTCTGAAGCTTGATCACGCAAGCAGCGATGATTTTTCTACTCTCGAAACAAGTCCTACTTTTCGTAAGAATGTTCCATTTTTTTGTTCTACTTCGGGATCTCGCAGGTTGGATACTATAACTCATGAATTCACACGTCCCGAGTCACGAAACGACGAAGTCGTTTTAAATTTTCACTCAAGATAGTAACAAGAGTAAATTTTTTTAACTCATGATTAGACGTTGTCGGGGTTTCACGCTTCGACGTTCGCCAAACATAAATTTTTATTTTTACAGCCCCGAGAGCTGAGAACACGAGGTCCTTTCTAGATAACCCATGTCAAGGATTAAAGGCAAAAAAGATAACCGAGGTTAAAGTTGTTCTCGGCATTTCGCCACTCGGCACTATCTTTTTTGAAAGTTACGACGTCTAAACCCTGACTCACGAAGTCACGATGTAATTATAACATGATTAATTAATCACTTGATCCAAGATTATCTTCCACTTAATTAAGCCTTGTTATCGCGATCTCGTGGTTTCGCAACTCAACATATAAATCTCCCAGAAACTTATCTTCGAAGCCCCGAGTCGCGACATGGTGAAAGTGATAATTATAAAATTAATCGAGCCTCAGATCATGATTACCTTTTCATTAAACAAAATCTCTCTTCGCAGTCTCGGGCATTAAAGACTCGAGATGTTAAAGAAAAATCCCCGATATAACGAGTGGCGAGATATTGATTAACGTTGGTGAGATTGGATTACTTAAACTAAAACAAGACAGATCCCACATTTCGATGCTTGCATGATTCACGAGGAAACCTTTTCACTCCATACGCCAACTGACTTTGAAACCACCAAAATTTATGACATTAATGAAGAAATGGGGTAAATCTATGAATATAAGATCGGATTTTTACGACAGCAATTTATTTCTAAATGTGATTGGACAGGCTTGTTTTGAAAGGTATCGAGTTTTCAAATATATGTAACAGTTGCGCTTCATTATAACGAATGTATTTTCATAGCACGTAGAGCTCATCACTTCTGAGTAAATTGACTTCTGTATGTATACGCAGTTCTATCGCAGAAGAGATAAAACACAAGATTCAGCCATGGCTCCGAGGAAAGCAGCAAAGACGAATGTCGAGGCTTCGGGACAAGGCTCAGATAATGTCTCAGATACTTCACCCCGAAATACAGACTCGGTCCCTAACTGGTCATACGTTTCAGATATGCTGTAATAAGAATTGGTGGATTATTCTGACGACTCCGATGACAACTAAAGAAATGATATAACCACCAAGTACAAAACAATCGTCCAATCCAGAATGCACAGAGTAGCAGCTAGGCCACGGTTGTTTCCATATTATGACATGGTCCAATGGGCGTTGGATCATGTGGACATACCCACCAGGACTATCATGAACGAGCAGAAAGTCACCATCGGGACTTTCAGGCCAGAACACCTGCAATCCATGTATAAGATGCCCGCGACGTCAGACCATGAATATGGCACTGAGTTCTTGTAGGAGTTCAAGGAGAAAGAATGCATCCAATATGATAAAACCATGGCCAGTTTGATAAAGGATTGGGTTTCGAACACAACGAAGTTCAGAGCTGATAACCACAACATATATTCAATCACTTCTTTAGAGCCCCAATACAAATATGTGGCCATGATGACATGTCGATTATATGGGAAAGAGGACACAACGCATTTTTACCTTGCATGGGTGCCTTTAATATTTCGAGTCGCAGAAGGCATTTCCTTCAACTGGGCAAGGATGCTTTCAGATAGCTTGGCTAATTGGGTCACAAAGTATCGGGAGCAGAAGGAAAATGGGAGGCTGTCCTCATTCTTCATGTCCGCATATATTATGGACGCAATTTGTTCTATGACACCATTTTCATTAATGAGCTAGGGTTGGACTCCAGCCGAAGACCAACCCATACATGTATATCATGAAAAACTATGGGAAAACAAAGCAGAAAATTTCGCGTATGAAATTTTTAATTGGGTGATGGTGCCCCTGCATGTCGCCATTTTTGGTCACCTGCCACCCCGTATCTCGGACAACATAGTGAAAAATCTGAGCAGCATCGCAGACTGGTACGTGGAGGAAAAATTTTCATACCTTAGAGTTTTTGGGGCTTCTGTTCCCCCGCATGCGCTGCCATTATTCATTCATGACAAGATGGCTTGTCGCGAGGTCGCTCGACAGACGATAATTGGAGGTGTAAGTAAAGATCTCAAAGGGTACTCAAAGAAGGTATGGCCGTCTTTTCCCATTCGTTTGAATTCCTATTATTTATTATATTTCGGGCATGCCAAAGCTGAGGCTGCAGCCCTGGAAGACCTAAATTTGGTCTCCATCGAATACAAGAAGCACTATCCACAGAGGGTCGTGAGCAATCATTTGGTTAATTGCGAGCTCAAAAGATTTGAGCATGAGAATTCACCCTCGGATGACATTTTCCGAGGAGCGAGGTCATATGAAGAAATTCTAGCCCGGATTCAATCCTTGGCACCCGAGGATAGAGCCGAGGTATTGAAATTCCAGGAACACCGACGTAGCTGTCTCCCCGCTGTATTGCAAGGTGAGGGTCCAGGCATCTCAGAGACGAAACAAAAGGATGTTGAAGGTTTTAAAGATGCAACTCCCAACCCAGGAAAACATCAGGACGAGGAGGAACAAACGAAGAATCCAGAAGCAGAGGAAAAGACTCAGAACCCGCCAAAGAAACAGAATCCAGAGACAGAGATAAAGACCCCAGAACCGCCAAAGAAGAAGAACTTGGTCGACACCCCAGGAAAATCGGCGAAACATATCGGAGAACCCATCACATCCATCACCCCCTTACAGTCGACGCAGGGAAATATCGAAGAAGGATGGATATTCAATGAGGAGCTGAAGCCATAAGAGTAGAAGAACTCCCTCCGAACGAGTTTTTCTTTGATAAAAAGAGAAAAGCAGTAGTAAAAAGGGAATTTTATGAGGAAGGAGAATCGACTTCCAAAAAGTATAAAGTTATGACCGATGGAAAAAATAAAAAGAATGAGCAATTCTCCACTGAAATCGCAGGGACGCTAGGAGCGTATGCCTCGGCGAATCAATTCTCAGTCGGACTGTTCAAGAACCAACTTGAAAGAAAAAATCACCTAATCAGGACTCTTGAAGCCAGATTGGCCACCGCCACGGAGAATGCTAAAGGTCAGACGAGTGTGAAAATAGAGCATACCATATTGGCCGATAAAAATGAAATAGAGGTGCTCAGAACTAAGCTGGAGCAAACACAGTTGGTGGTTCGAGATGGTCAGATGAAGGCGAGCCAGCAAAAGAATTTGATTGAACAGCTGCAGGCTCGGGTAGAGATCACCGAGAGTAGAATGATAAAAATCAGGATGTTCAAATCCTAGGCAATCGAGATTTGGACCAGAGTCTCTGTGGCGCAACAAAATTTTCTCTCCAAGGTGGAAGCGATCCGTGACAACTGTTTATTGGTAAAGCAAGTTTTCGAGAATTTATCGGCCAGAGAAAGGTATGCAGGAGCGGCCCGGGTCGCCTTCCAGGAGGCGGTAATAGCCACAAACAACAGGGTTTCGGCGGGTACTCCAAGATTCACCATTTCAGAGCAAACCCGAGGGAACATTCTGTTAAAGGAATGGGAGCATAACATCGCCGAAGGCAAGCAGCAAGCCCAAAAGATAACCAATTCCTTGGAGGAGGCCTTTAATTCTATAGACGGCGAGCTGCTGGGCATTGACAACGGAGGCAATGCCGAGGCGTTGATATAAATGAATGTGGAACATATCTCACTTGATCTGAAGGAAAAGGAGGAAAGAGATTCGAACGATATCTCTCAGATGACCATGGTGGACATAGTCCAAGTTGATAAGTGCATGATCAAACCTAGTGCACAACTATGTGCCATATACATCATCGATGGAAATATGGAAGACAGGCTGCAACAGTTAGTCCGAGAATGTTACTTCTTCAAAGCCAGCTGTCAAGCAGAACCGTCTCGGTTAATATCTCAGCTGGTTGAAAGCTATGTTTCCTGTACCGAGTCCGCGCGACGACCAACACCTGGCACCAAGTGAAGACAGAGAAGGAGAAATGGATCGATTGCTCTCCTCCCTGTCATAACCAAAATTTTGTGACTGTTGAGATTCTACCTGATTTGTAAAATTGTATAAATATATCACAGAAAGAAATAAACGAGGCTGGACCTTTTTGTGTCGATTGTAAAGTTTTTTACATTTGAGAAGTTAATACAAGCAAATCTGAAGATTCTCGATTCCGTCAAGACTGTGTTACAAGTTTGTTTCTTTGTATTTCATATTTCATTTCATTTCATATTCATAATTGATGTGCTTCATTATACTTTAGTACGACCACTACTATAGCGAATGAATTTTGGTTTTTTGTAATTGTTTATTGTCTTTCCTCTACACCAGCTATCAACGGGTGTAAGACCAATCTGCATTTTCAGAATTCTACATATATTCTCTGCTACATCGGTTATTTCCTTACCTTTTCTTCTTTTATTTATTTGTGAGATACTACTCTGGTAGAAACCTTACACTATGGACAACTAAATGTTTTTCTCCCACCTCGCGCCTTTTATTAAAATATAATACAGTTACGGGAAAGATCCTTTGATTTGCATCCCTATTTTATTCCTAAAACCGTAAATTCTCTTTTATTCGACCAATCGAGACAACACTTAATCTCTCTTTGAAGTCTTTCCTACTTTTATTGTTCCCCCATGACTGTCCCTGCACCAACACAGCATAATATCGAACCTAGACTATCGGACCAAACGTACATTGCTTTAAATCTTTTCGACACAATTCTTAAAACTGCTACTAACCGGGTCAAATTGGAACGTTCATGGGCAGCCATTGAACAAGATATAACTATCCAGGAATAGTTGGAAGCTAGACAATGCCAACGTAGAAATATTCCCTATTTTCCTTTACCGAAGGTTGACGTTACCCTCTTCTCCATCTTTTACCCACTTTCGGATGCCTTGACACTATACTTTTAAGCCTTAAGTACAGACTCAGGAACAACAGAAACAATGAATGGTTTCCATATTCTGACATAGGTTTCTACTGGAAGTGGTGACCAAGAAAACTTTTAGATAACTAGATGTGGATGAATTTAAAGTGATAAAAAATAGAGTACACATGGATCAAGTGACTATAACTACAAAAATCAAGAAGGAACCATGCTCATAAAGATGTTAGTGACTAATGATATGCTTCCACAAGTGTAGGATGTGGAGGATGTAGGAGATTTTTTTCTTTCAATGCAAAAGGAAGAGGGGGATTTAATCATTTGTTAAAGTTGGAATACATTAGGGACTAGTTGTTATCCATTATATAGGAATGAATTTAAGAAGACATGGTGATGATTACCCTAAAAAAAGTCCCCCCCTTCCTTTGAAACTTTTGTGTAAACCTTGAACTTCTAAAACTACTAACACCATTTTAGTTGTTAAGTGAGTTTTTGAAGAAGGAAAGTTGCCAAAGCACATGACTAACATATCTAACTTGGTTTTGGAGTTAATATAAGATAAATCCATATCATATTTGATGATTTTGGATGATAATATAACTCATTTTATGTGGGGGTAAGAGGCAGTGTAGAGCTTGATTTAGAAGGTAAACCTTTTCTAGTTATCAATGTCCTTTATATTCCATGTCTAAATAATGATCTTGATTCTGTGTGTGAAATAACTGACACATGTAAACACTTGGATGCAATCTTTAGTGGAAATAACATGTTGTGGTGGTGAAGAAAATGCATAAAATGTATGATTTTGCATCATGTTTAAAGGAGCATGTTCTTTACCAATTTGTGGTGGGTAATGTAAGAAAATTATATGCCTTGGTGACAAATAATGGAGGTAGCAATAATATTAAAGAAGAATCACGTTATGGCACTAAAAGTACGTACATGCCAATTTTACTATCTTTTCTTACTAACAAAATCCAAAATGATACTTAGATTTCTAGATATACAAGAAGGGGGAATTGCAAGTGAAGCATGCGTAGTAGGAAAAACCAACACAAAGAAACCTTCGAAGATGAATGATCATGGAGGGATAAAAGAATATTTGATGTGGTACATTGTAACATTGGTAGACCCATGCAAACACCCATGCTATCTAGTGTAATATATTTTTGACTACTTATTGGTGATTTCTTGAAAAAACAATGTGAGTTTATTTCCTAAAGAAGAAATCCAATGAATTTTTATTTTAAAAACTCTAAGACATCAATATCAAAGGGGTATTGTAGATGCATAATGTTGTTTGGTTAAACAATGAAGAGATTTTTTTTTGAACTTTTTTTTAATTGATTTTTATATGTAATAAATGGTCTTGTTTATTAGATTTGGGAGAGAGATATCTACAAATATGCGATAAAAAATTGAATAATGAATGATGGTTTATAATGAGCCTCATGATAGTCTATAATTATACATTGATTAGTCATGAGGTGAAGCAATATAACTCTTGTTGTTTCATTATTATTATTATTATTATGTTTGTTACATTGCCATTTTCTTAAAGGATGGTTTTCCCTCAAAGCATAGAAAATAAGATTATTTAAAGCACAACATGTTTTATTGGAGGCATTATCTTTATTTGGTTGTAAGGGTTTGACCTTCTTGATTTGAATGTTGGTGAGGTTCCTTTGTAATATGTGTTGAGTTTTGTACCTTGGGAGCTGTTCCCCATGTGCTTATGACCTCCTTAGCACATGAGGGAAGGACATTACACTTTGTACCTTTTACTTTTGTCTAATTTCACTTTGACTTTGGATAAAGTGAAATTTAGTCATTTTGGCCTAAAATGACTATTAATTCACAAAGGGGTGAATTAGAGACATAAAGTTGACTTAGGAAACTAAACCCAAAGTGGGTTTATGACTTCAATGTGAAAGGGGAGATCTCAACCATTGATTAGATGGGAGATGAGATGATCTCAACCCTTCATACTTTAGGTTTCCTAATTGATGTCAAAGAGGGGCGCAAAGGGTGAAGGAGGGCACAATATTCATTGCTTGGTTTGCTCATTGTGAGAGGAGTTATTCTTGGATGGAGATGAGGTCAGTTTTGTGAGGAGATTTGAGTTAGGGCACTTGCTTTCATGGTGGAAAGCTTGCCTCTTATCCTTTAGCTTATTTACTGGAGAGGTTTTGCTGTTGAGGAGGGTGCATTGCCAGATTGGGGCGCATCAACAGTTCAGAGACTTCTAGCCATCATATTGCAATGAGATCAGTTGCAGAGGGTATCCATTTAGCATAGCTTCATTGCTGTGGAGGGGTTTCCAGATCTGAGCTCACAGTTGGCAATTGGAGCAGATTCAATGGTTCTGGCAATTTGCATGAGGGGCGCACCATTCTAGGGCACATTTGTTGATTTCGAGCTTGTATATCAACTCAGTTGGAGTTGCTATTGTATCAGGTTATTTCATATATTGTGTTTACTGTAACCCTTCTTCTTCTTTCCTCATATATACATCCATATTCCAAACTGGTTTTCCCCGGGGGGGTTTTATACAGGGTCTTGTTGACCAAAAATACTTGTGTCTACAAATGCATGATTTAGTTTTTTAGATCTTTTCATATTCAACAGTAAACAATGTTTAGGTGTGTTATGTTTATTTTGAGATGCATGTACTAATTTCTGGTGACAAAAATGACATGCTAGAGCACATAAAATTGAGAACATAACCATAACAAATCAGCATGATGCTTTTGGACCGTTGGATGTTATAAAAAAACAGAATATAAATTAAATTATAGTTGAAAATTAGAGCCTTTCTTTGGTCAAAGACAGACCAAGAAGGCAAGCTGATAGGACTTGGAATTTTCACATGGTATCAGAGCTTCGGTGGTTGATTTTTTGGATAGTTGGGACAACATTTTGAGTGGTTGTCATACACTTCTTTCTGACAGATTTTTGAGGACAACCATTGACTCATTCAATGGTTGTTAGAGGGTAGATTTTTTCAGAAGATTGTTGGGCAGTTTGGACACTTGTCATCAGTATCTTTTCACACCTACGCAGTAGGAGTGAGGCTGATTTGATGTGACCTCTTTTCACACCTATTTTGTTAGGAGTGAGGTCATATCACACTTGTCTCTTTTCACATCATACTTTGAGGTTCTTTAATTCGGTTTTTAGTGTGAAATCTTGATATTGCTTGATATAATATTTTCTTCCATCATTAAGGTTAGAAGTATTGAATTGATTTTTTGATTTTCTATTATTGCATGTACATCTATGTTTCTTTTCCCTTTGTTATTAGGTGTGAATCACTTTTCGTGTGAGATGAAATTTCAACCCCATATAACTTATAATTTTTCCCTTGTTGGTTAACCATGAGTTATTCTTTAAGGTTGGTGTATAGATGACCAAATGAATCAAACATTCAATGCCTAGTATCATATCCATATCATCAAGTAATAGAGCGTAAAAGCCCATTTGCATTCCAAATCTTGTATTTATACATATATTTTATGACATATTTCTACTTTGACCTTTTGTCCATCAACGATCACAGTTGTGAGGTCCTTGGTAGGATATACAAATTTTTTTAATTTCTCAGCGAAGTTGATGACTACATAGTTATGAGTGTTCTCAAAATCTATTACTAGCATTACACCTATTTTTTATGATTTCGTTGAGCTTCAAGTTCTTAGGTTGTAGTTTTCATGTCATGGATGCAGGTGAAATCATAGGTTTATTTTCTCTTTTCTTAGGTCCCGACTCTTATCAACATTCCTAAGATAATGTGGAATACATTTTTTAATCGGTTCTCATGTTTTTTCTTTTCAAGTAATAGTTTCTTTTTGGGAAACTTTTTCTTCATTCCTATTTTGTTAGGTGCATGAGATGATTATAATGATTTTTGACATTGCTTCATTATCATTTGTTTCTAAATTTTACTTGATATTGATTTCATTTTCCACATATGAGATTTCTACTTCCTTCCCATCCACTATTTTCAAATAATGTAATGAGTGTTCTTCACATCAATGTCCTACATTCCATTTCTTTCCACATTTGTGATAATTGTTTTCCTTCTTTTTGTCCCTTTCTTAGTAGTGTAGATATTTAGTATCATTGCATTGGGTTTGTAGGTTGTAATTGGTTGTCTTCTTTAGTGGCTCAAAAATGACCCTTTGTTGACTAAGGAGCTTCCTTTCAATAATATTTTCTATGATTTTAGATTCAACCAAGTTCTAAGGTCTTGATAGCCTAATCTCATTACATATGTTGGGTTTTAATTTTGCAATATTATATCTTTTTAGCAGTGAATCATCTGTAAGATCAAGAAGTCTAGTTGTTGGGAATTCCTATTCAGTAAGTGTCCAAATTTGGTGTAAATGAGTGAACTTGGTAAAATTATCATCTTCTTCATCATCATGAAATCTGTTATTAAAATCTTTTGTAAATATTAGACAATTTATTGAGAACCCATTAGCTTTCTTTGGCCACCATGCAACCAATCATAAGCATCACCTCCTAAGTGTAAGAATGGCATCAACATATTTTCTAATTCATTAGAATGTGTGTTTATATAAAAATTCCCTTGATCTTATTAACCCACATGATAGCCTTTCTATTGTCTTGTCCATCATATTTAGATATTTTGATTTTTGATCTTATTGAGATGACCAATGCTATCTTGATTTCTTTGGTGACTTGTGTTTGATGAGCTTGGGCTTGTTGGTGGGTTTTTGTAGGATCATGTTTTCATTGTTAACTCATCTAACATTTTAGTTAGTAAATCAATCATTTCTCTATGCTCATTAGTTATTTTCGAAGTTTTGTCCTTGTTATCATTCCTCATTTTCATTAATTCTATCCGTTGTCTTTCAAAATCTTCTATTATATCATCGATTATTTCATCCAATGCCTTTTGTGTTAATATTTTATTAATTTGTCAATTTTATTCCCTAATTATTTTTTTCCCTTTTCAACATTAACAAGATGGTGCCTTATGCTATTAACTTCATCTCTACAACAATTCACACCCACTTGCAATTTGTCATTATTAACCATTTTAACAATCTTCTTTCTTGCAAATCCCACTTTTCTTAAGGTTATATATTACATTTTTAATATATACGACGATCTTAAATATTTCTTCCAAAAGTCAATTTTAATGAAATTAAAGGAATCACCTTTTTAAACTTTAATCCTGGTTGAAGAGAGTTAGGATGGTGAGTGATGTAATGTGGTGTCTGGACGAGGTGTTGCAATGGAATTTAACAAATGACAACTAAGAGGACCTTGACCCATAGCAAGGGTGGTTGTCAATAGTAGATGGTAGTTGAAAATATGAAGGACCCCACATGAATGCTGAAAGGGAACAAAAAATGGATGATAAGAACATGGGTAGATGTAATGTACTCCAACAAAGATCTGATTAAACCCTGTGATAGAAGTGGTGTAACCATGAATTTGGCCCATGATGGGCATTGATGCCAATGTAATAAATGATTCATGTTTATTATGAAACTAATAGAGAGATATGAACAAACATGTAATAAAAGATTTAATAATAAATGATGGTTTACAATGAGCCTCGTGATAGTGTATAAATATGCATTCACCGGCCATGAGGTGAAGGGGTGTAACCCTTGGTATTTCACTATTAATATTGTTATTATGTTTTAATTATGTTTTTTACATTGTAAAAGATAAGGAATTTAGAGATTGTTTTTTGTGCCTTATACATCTCAACAAAATGGGGTTGTAGAAAGGTGGATTAAGACAACTTATTTAAATGCCAAGGTCCATGTTGCAAGGTAGGATTGCACCAAACAAGTGTTGGGGAGAAGAAATAAGCATTGCTGTTTATTTTCTCAACATAATCCATACAATGGTTGTTCCAAATATCACACTAGAGGAGTCACAGTCTTGTAGAAGACACAAAGTTATCCATTTAAATGTTTTTGGTTCAGTTGTATATGTATGCCTTAAATTATTATTTGTATCCTACAAACATCATCTTTCTACATTTTGGATATCACTAAAAATAAGGAAGTAATCATTTACAGGGATGTAATATTTGATGGGAGTCTAGGTATATTTTAGTCCAATTTATACTTGAAACCAAATGATGTTGGTTGCTTGGAAGATGAAAACCCAACCAAAAATCAAGGTACACATTTTTAGGAAGAAGGAAATTCATTGTGCATGCTACCTATGGTGATTCATTGGATGAAATAACATTAAATCGAGATGAAAATAAATTTGATAACGATGTTGATAACATTGTTGATTTGGAGGCAAAGGGTGAAATATATGTGCTTGAATGGTACTATAAAAAACCAGAATACGTGAAGGATGAAAAACTTCCAATGTGGTACCAACTTGAACATGTAAATTTTTCATTAATGAATGTTGTTTATAACTCTTTTTAAGTGTATAATTGTGATGGAAGAAAAGTGACACAATGAGTGGAAAATGGTAATGAACGTTGAATATGATAAAATCATGAGAAACAACAAGCATTACTTTCAAGGAATAAACCCATTTGTTGTAAATGAGTTTATAAATAAAATATAGTGAAAATGGTTCATTAGAAAAACACAAGGCAACATTAGTTAGTTGTGAATCACTTTTTTTGTGAGACAAACTTCCAACCCCATATAATTCATAATTTGTTCTCGACAGTCAAATTCCATGAATTTTTCTTCAAGTTTGATGGTATAACTACCCAAGTAAATCAACCAATGAACATATAGTACCCTATCCATCTCATCTAGTGGTAGAGAATAAAACCCTATTTGTAGCTCCAAATGTTGTATTTGTATTGATAGGATTTAATGACGTCTTCTTGCTCCTTTAACACCCTATCCATCAATGATAATAACTGTGAGGTCTTTTTTAGGATATAAAAAAAGGTTTATTCTATAGCTAAGTTGATGTTTACTTAATTATGAGTGATGCAAAATCTATTAGTATCATTACATTCCTATTTTTTATGATTCCTTTGAGCTTCATGGTTATAGGTTGTAATTTTTCCCATCATGGTGACAAGATAAACTATATTTTTTCTTCTCTTTTCTTGGGTCTTGAATCTTATTAACATTTTTTAGGTGAGGTGGAATATATTTTGTAGTCAATTCTCATGTTTATTCCTTTTAAGTAATATTTCATTTTGGGACATTTTTTCTTCATTCATATTCTAATGGGTACATGAGATTGATGCTAATGATATTTTTGGCATTGCTTCATTATCATCATATTATAAAGTGTATATGATAGTGATTTCATTTCTAGATCTAATATTTCTACTTCCTTCCTGCCACTATTTTAAAATGATGTAATGACTTTTCTTCATATCAATGTCCAGGAATCCATTTATTGCCACATTTGCAACAATTGTTTTTCTTCTTTTTGTCCCTTGTAAGTGGAAACATTTAGTATCATTGTAGTGGATTTGTGGATTTTAATTGGATGTACTCTATGGTGGATCAAAAGCCACTCTTTGTTGGCCAAGGAGATTCCTTTTGATCATATTTTTTATGCTTCTAGCTTTGACCAAGTTCCGAGGTCTCAATAGCGTAAGCTCATTGCATATATTGGGTTTTAATTTTGCAATATACATTTTTAGTAGTTTATTATTTGTAACATTCGTAAATATAATCACTAGGACTTACAATTTATGGGTATATTCATATTCTTCATCATCGAGGAATCTCTTAAGAATTTTTTTTGTGGACATTTGTCAATTTACTAGGAACCCACTAGTTTTCTTTGACCACCATGTGAACTAATCATGAGTAACACCATCTGAGTATAATGATGCCATTGATATATTTCTAATTTGTTAGCAAGTGGGTTAATAGAAAAAAACTCGTCAATCTTTTTAACCCACATGATAGCCTTTGTATTGTCTAGTTCATTGTATTTAGGTTTTTCAATTTTGATTTTACTAAAATGACTAATGCTATATTGATTTCTCTGGTGACTTGTGTTTGACAATCTTAGGCTTGTTGGTGGGTTTTGATAGGCTAAGGGTTACACCATTAACTCATCTAATATTCAGTAATTAGTCAGCCAATCATTTATCTATGCTCATTAAATTCTTTAAAGGTTCATCATTGTCATCATTTCTTATTATTATTAAGTCTAGCCATCATATTTTAGAATCTTCTATTAGCTTGATAATTATGTCCCCCAATACTTGTGCATCTTCTATTATTTTTTCATTTTTTTCCCTTCTTAATGTTATCGAGACAATGCCTTATGTTTATGAATTAATCTCTACAACGATTCACATCTATGTCCAATTCATCATTATTAATCATTTTATCAATCTTCTTTCTTGTAAACTCACTTTAATTTAAGGTTATATATAATGTTTTTTAATGTCTCCTTAAAATTAATTTAAATTAAATGAAAGGAAACAACCTTTTTAAACTTTAAGCTTACATAAATATATACACATAACTTTGTGTGTGTAGAGTTAATTGGGTGTAACTCAAGTAGTTGCGAGGAAACATTGTTACCCTCCCCATGTTCAAATCCCACTTTGTGACAAAGTTTTTTATTAGTGAATTGATTGTTGATGAGCATATATGATCTGGGTTACAAAGCCCAAGAAAACTCTCAAGTACTTTCCCTCATTTCAGGGAAGGTACCTAGGGTAAACCCTAGATTCTTCAAGGAACAAGGCTAGTCAACAACAAATCTTGAAGCCATTACAATGATATACTCGTTAAGAGCTCAAAATGTCACTTGTGGGAATTGAACCTGTGTGGGGAAGATAATAATCATTCCTCCCAACCACCCAAGCTAAACCCAATTGAATATATATATATATATATATATATATATATATATATATATATATATATATAGATATAGATATATATTGTAACATCCCCTGTTCAAACCCCAAATTAGTGATGAATATTGTAAATGTGATGTATGGTCAAGGGCCAAACAATGTAATATGTAAATGATGTATATTGAATATAATAAATAAAATGTATCACTAATTGGAGATGGACACGAATGAAGCTTTGGGGGTTTGGTTTCCACAAAAGAGGGAAGGCATCCAAGGGGGAGAGTTTACCCATGTCTATTAAATCCAAAACCCTTTTCTTTCTAATTATGCTTACTGCGAACCTTACATTTTTTGATTGACTGTTTCTAAATCCAATCATTTATTTCATGTAAGAGGGTGGGTGTAAAATTCACATCCCATATTTATTGGGGAGCATGGAGCTGAAGTAAAATCAACATTCAACAGTGTGAGTAGTCAAATGTCTTGGGAAAAGAGAGGAATTTGTATGGGTAGAGGGGGAAGAATTAGTCATTCACGTTTTTGCATGGAGAACAGTTTTTACAAGGAGATTTTGGGACAACAAGAGAGTTTTGATTGTTGAAGCTTGAAATCATCCATAGTGGGCATGTGTGGTGGATGTTTGGAGCTATAATTTCATTTGAAGAGAGGCTTCGGGCATGTGAACAATATTTTGTTCGAAAATTGTCAAGAGAAGCAAGTGTTTTGTTGTTGTGCAAATTCATATGGCCGTTGTATAATTCCTGAGGTCCCAACATAGATATTTTCTATCCAAACTGTGTTGGAAACCATGAAGGGGAGTGGGAAGGCCTGAGGGATTGTGAGTAATGAAGGGAAATCCTATCCTTGGGTTGTGCAAGTTGTGGGGAAGAGAGCTGGTGGACTGGAGTTAGCTGTGGGAATTAACTGTTGAGAGGGGGAATTTATCCAGCCCTAGGGACCACCGTCTCTTGTGGATTCATAGATCCAACTAGGGGGTGACTTGTTGTTGAGAATTAGAACAACAAGTCTACAATTGGAAGGAACGTTCATCCTCTACAACAGGTTGCATATTTCATAAGATGAGTGTTCTTATTTACTGTGTTTATTCATGTTATATGGATGAATGTGTTTAGTTATGTTCTTGCATTTACATTTTTTATTAGATTGGACGATTGCATAAGCTTGAATGTCATGCCGTGTGTGTTATTTCTGCATCTGGATTTCGTATCGTTTTTTTTTTTTTTAACGGTAACACGACCCATCTTGGGGATAGGTGCGTTATAGAGTGCTATCAGAGCTATAAGTTCAACATTGAGCCTACATGGGTCAGACTCAACACGTAGAGGTTGAATTGTAGAATTAAAGCTTAGATGGCATCATCATAATTATTTTCCAAAATTACTTAAGTGAAATTGGGGAAATTTCATGAGGAAATTTCCCGTGATTTGTGAAATTTTATTTTATGGATTAAAAATCCCCAAATTTGACCTTTGAATGAACGCTTTTCAACCTATGATTGGTCGAATTTGGTATTTGCAGGACATCCATGGTGAAATTGGACAAAAGCCCAAATTTCTACAGTGAAATTCATGGGGAATTCAACACAGAAGTGTCGAATTTCAGGTGAACAGGTAGAATTTAATTGCACAGGGAAGAAATTGGCCATGTGAAACTAAGTATAGAGTTTCATGACAACCCTGGCAAAAATTTCGAAAATAGGCATTTTTGAAAATTTGGGAAATTTTGGAAAATTGGGAATTTTTTTGTACCATTATGTGGAGGCCACTTGACAGTGGTGATGTGGATTTCCATGGTGGGGCCTGATGGCGAGGTGGAAAACCACCATGTCAGAGCGATAGATTGTGGTATTTACCGAAACCATAAGTGGTTTCACATCATGAGAAAAGTGGTTTTCCATAGGTCTTCTACGATGCGAACCCAGTAGGACACCATGTGTAATTGGGAGGTAAGTGGTATTACATCACAGAGGGATATTAAATCTCTTGCATGTTGACAATGCGATATTTTTGCGGGACATCAATCGTCCCCCAATCTCCATCGTTAGATCTGGGGTGCAGGAAAGTTTCACGTCGAAGGTAAAGGCACAGGATGGGACCCGCCTGTCATCACCACCAATGGGAAATTTCAGAGGTAAATAATGTATGGGACCCATTTTAGGAATGGGACACTATTATGGTTCCATGTGGCAGTCGGTACAGGTGGGGTCCCTACTATTATAATTCATTTTAGTTCATTTATACGTTAAAGTGTGAAGGGGAAAGAAGATGGATGAGAGAGGAGGAAGATGATGAAGGTTGATGGGGTAGGGCTAGGGTGTCCAAGAGAATATTATGGCATCAGGTCAGGGTGCCATGTGGACCCATAATGATATATCAACAACGATGTCAACATTAACCAATCAATTTGTCATAAAAATAGTGTTTTTGTAGGTCATAATGTTGTGAGGTGTTTTTGAGGGTTTAAACAATGTTTTTAGGAAATCAAATTTTATGAGAATGGGGTGCACTTCCATTGTTACACCTTGTCTTTGCATCTCAAATAAAATAGCTCGAGGAGATATTTCCAATGATCTATTCTGAGTGCAAAACAAAGCCCATATGAAGAAGTTGCATCCTAAACAATACAAGGCATATTTTAGGTACCGATTTACTTCCAAAGGGCATAACTCCTTGCTTCAAAGTTAGTTTGGGGCATAGGAGAAGTATATGGAAATATCATGGACCATAGAAGATATCCATGGGGCCATATTTGGAATATGGATACATTAAAATGTGCAGGAAGAAAAATAAGACACTTGTAGCATATAGGGTTAAAAAGAGGAAAACAGTAAAAAATTCCACAGACCATAACTTGCTACTTAAATCTTAGAATTGGGAAAATGACTAGTTGATGGAAAGGTATTGATCCAGATGGATATCGGTGGCCACCCACCTTTTCCAACTGGCTCAAAACAGTTTTCTGACATTTTGGCAATTTACTATTTTTAGCAGTTTTTCGGGTCCTGAACTTCGGGAGCCATTTTGAGGCCCTAAACGATGTTTTTTTTGGGGTATGTTGCGGTCGCAAAATTTGTTAGAGATGTTGTAGTCCTCGGATAGATCTTTCCAACGAGCTATCATACGCCTAAAACGGAGATCGTATGCAAAAGTTACGACCCCGGGAAGTTGATGCACCAACTTACCCAAACGGGGCCCACATGACTTTTGGCGCTTCATCT
>ML812642.1:20029-32781 GCA_009831015.1 Picea engelmannii
TAAAAGCATCTCGAAAGATGAGAGCGTGGAGTCGAGTTTATTCCTTGTAATTCGAAGTCGGCGCAGAGTCGGCTTTAAAAGCAAGGGAAGCCATCTGGAAAGATGAGAGGGTGGAGTGGAGTTGAGTTTATTCATGGGAGAAGGAAATATAGATGTCCCAATAGATGCCCCCTTCTCTTCTTTGCTTATCTCGGTCTTGGTCTGATCTGAAAGGAGTGCCTTCCTTTTTGTTTGCCCGGGTGTCAGTCTCAAACAGTACTTATAAGATATATACAAGAAAATTCAACACCAAAAATGTTATCTAGCTCCTTGTTCCATCATATCACGGTATTGAACTATAGATTTCAGTCTCTGCAGCTTCATTCTGTCGTAGAACTTAGCAATGAATAACTCCACATCTGTATCTACTTTCTCCATGTCCGTAGAACCTGAGATCATTTTATTATCTTCACAATTCAACTCTTCCTGAGAAGTACCTCTTGTGTCAGTGGACGCATATTCTTTTCCAGTAGTCACCGTGGATCGAAATGCTTTCATATCGAATTCCATTGCAGAGATTCTCGATTTCTCCTTTTCATTTTCGTCTGTTGGAGAACCACCACTTGTGCTTGCAATTGCTTCCTTGTAGGAATTGAATATTTGAGACCTTAAAGCATACACAAACTGATTTTTTGCACTACCAAGGGAACTCTCACGGAATCATTAAACTCAAACTCCTCACTTGGCTACTTGGCTGCTTAGTATTTGTCCAATCCGCTTTTGCTCACCGCTACTAAATAAAGGCTACCCTCTCGGTGGAAATATTAAAGCGGTTGTAGTTTTCTATTGGTCCCTATAATTACGTTGAAAGGTCTACACCTATTGACAATGAGCACAATTAATCACCTTTTAATCTAAAATTATAATCTGATGGCTAACAATTGAAGATGCTGGCATATTCTTAGTAGTCCTCCCAAATCAATGAATGTGATTTCCTCTTCATAACTTCCTTATATTTTTGAATGCATACCTGTTTACCTTTTAACATTTACCTAATCATATTAAGAAATTACTGTAGCAGTATATGATTGCCACGTTTAAATGATTAAACTTTGAATTTAGCACGCTAGCGACGCTCATTTTCTGATTGTGTGTTTCATTTTCTGGCTGTGCGTTTCATTTTCTGTTTGTGCCTTTCAGCGTTCATCAACCACAGTTTTGAGTGGCTATGCTAGTAATATTGATAATGAGGGTCAATTGTGCTTTCGATGTGAAACCCCAAGGTGAAAGTTAGTTTTCTGACCAAGGGATATAGATGTTGCATCCTTTAAACAACTAGGGCCACGCCTTTGACGGATTACACAATGCCCAAGGTCAAATCGCCATATAGTGCACCCAAATGGCCTTTGAGGGGCCTTATCCTTTCCAACCCTCCTAAAATATGTCCATGTATCAAAATGCCCATTTAGTTGCATAGGGTTTTAACACTATTTTTGGACATTGTATGATATATGTCCATGTATCAAAATGATCATTTAGTTGCATAGGGTTTTAACACTATTTTTGGACATTGTATGATAGTTTCATGATTCCTAGATGGTTCTTAGCTTCTTTTTTTTCATTAAACATGCACATAAAATAAATAAAAACGTGACAGAAAAACCCTCCAAAAAGAGGGAAAACAACTAAATACATAAATGAAAGTAAAGATTTTTGTTTCCCTCCCTTTGTTGCCAAATTGAAGACTATGTTTCCCTTCCCCTTCAATGCCAAATCGATTTTCTTCCGAGTGAAATGGGAAATGAATAATCTTTCGAGAGAAATGGGAAATGAATAATTATGCTCAGCGCTAGCTTTGTCTTGGGTTGGTGGAAGCTCATGAAAGGTTTCTCAAGCCCTCATGTTTGAAAGTGTTTCATTTATACATAACAAATTGTCATTCTCATGTAAAACTATGCCCTTTGTTGTAGTATCTAATTCCATTTATAGGATTATTAACATGATCAAAAATAATTTTTGAGGCTTCTTTGAGGTTTTGAATATAATGATTGTCCATTTCAACTTTCTAAAATTTTAAAAAAATAGTATGTTTGAGTATTTGTAAGATGAATAATCCTGAATTTTTTCCATATTGAACTTTAGACAGTCATTTTTTTTACGTAGCAAATTCAAGCTTGGTAACTATGTTTTTAAATTGAAGAGGAAATTCTGGTCTAAACTCTCTTTTTAGCCTTCCATTTAAATATATCTCACACAAGGGTTTTGGGCCTCCTTCCAGTTAAAAGCTACAAAATTTATGGAGTTGTAGCTTCCTTCAAGTTGGAGCCTGTAAAATAGGGGGTTGGTGTCTCCTTCTAGTTGGTACTAGAGAAATTTGGAGGTTGGTGCTTCCGGTGGATGTAATCTTCTAATACATTAAAAAGTGGTTTGTGGTTTTCTACCATTTGGGTTTACACGTAAAATTCTTGTGTATTGTGTATCTTTGGTTACATGTTTATGATATCTTGAATGAAATAATAAGTGATAAATTGTTGATAAGTTAATGTTTACATGTTGTGGTTAAAAATGGTAAAAAGTGCCTCCTTCCCCCCTCCCCCCCTCTCAATATTATTGAATATTCCAACAATTGGGATCAGAGAGAGGTTCTTTCAAAATAGTCCAACCACTAGAAGGTAGATCATGGAGTGCACTAAGAATGGAATGTCAGTGTTTAATGGTCAAAACTATGCCTTATGGAACATAAGGACGAAATGTTTTTTTGCAAGCACATTGATATGATGTATGGAAAGCAGTAGTATATAGATACAAGGCACCCACCACTCCTCCAACAAATAAAGATAGAAAGAAACTTTGTGAAAACAATTTGAAGGATATAGATGTTATTCTTAGTGGCTTGGATAGTTCAGTGTATGTCAAGTTTATGCATTGTGACTATGCAAAGGATATTTGGGACAAAATTCAAAATGTTTACGAAATAGATGCTAAAGTAGGGGCCAAGCTTAAAACTTATAGAGGTAAATTTGAACAACTAAAAATGAAGGAAGATGAAGATATTGCAGCTTGTTTTCTACAAGTTGATGAAATAGTGAAAGTTATTAAGAGATTAGGAGAAGAAATTAAAGGTTCAATGATTGTTCAAAAGGTACTAAGGTCTGTTCCAATGAAATTTAATCCTAAGATTTCAGCCCTAGAAGAAAGAGAATATATTGCTACTTTGAGCATGGAAAATCCACATAGAATACTTACAACTTATGAAATGAAAACATAACAAGATAATCCATCTAAGAAGGAAGCAATTTTCAAAGAATCTGAGAAGACAAGAAAGAATAAGAAAAAGTCAAATTCAAGCTTCAAGTGTAGCGATGATTCAGATGAAGATGAAGAGATAGCCAAGTTCGTGAGTAGGTTGAAGAAAGGAATTGACAAGTACAAAGGTAATCTTCCCTTAAAGTGCTTTAATTGTGGTAAAATTGGTCATTTTTCTTCTAAATTTCCTTATGCTAAGAATTCAGATAGTGATGAAGAATTTTCCAAAAAAGAAAAGAAATATCAAAATGGAAACAAGAAAGGAAATAAAAGAAAAGTCTTCAAGAAAAGCCTCTACTCAAGAGAAGACTTCCTCATCTGATGAGGATAATGATAGTGATAGTGACTCAGAAAGAGTGCTCTTTATGGCAATGGAAACTCAGAAATAATCCCTTGAAAGTGACAAAGAATATTATGAAGAAAAAAAAGTGGATCTTGAGACAGAACTAACCAGTGCCTTGAGTGAGCTAAAAAGGGAAAGGAGGAAAAACAAGTTTGTGAAGGAAGAATTGATCAAGATAAAGGAGAGTTCTCAAAATCCCAAGAAATATTTTGAATAAGTCCAACATATTATCATAAAACTAAAGGTTCAGCTAGAAGAAGCCAAAGTGATTGAAGAAACACTCAAAAATCAGTTGGAAAAAAAGAAGAAAATAAATGAGTATTTGGAAGCTGAAATAGTATCACTAAGAAAGGAAATTCAGAAGAAGGACGTCTGACATAACTTCTATAATAGCACAAAAATATTGAATGAAATCATCAATAGTCAAAGTCCATAAGATGACAAGTATGGACTATGATACAAACAAACTCATACTAAGAAGGGTTCAAGCTCCACAATAATAGAAAGAGAAGAACAACAAAAGAGTTATGAAAAATTCATGATAGGTTCCATCAAAAAGGCAGAATGCAAGCCTTCAAAGGAGAACATTTAGGAAATGAAAACCATCCAATAAGAAGAGCATCCAATCAAAGGAATGTGAAATCAACAACCAACAATGCATGGTAATCAAGAACAAAATTAGATAAGAGTTGTACCATCTATAAAATCTCCCACACTCACATATCAAACTATCTTTCTTAGACTATATTATTTATGCAACCATTTTGGGCACAAGGTCATAAATTTCAAATCCTATGATAAGAACAGAGGAAACTATGGAGGATACTCTAAGAATAATTATCTTATAAAACCTCATGAAGCTTATTAAAAAAGATACAATAGTTTTGGCTCATTAAATAATGAATTAGAATGCTACAAATGAAACAAATTTGGACACATATCCAACAATTGCAGGTTGATTTTTCCTCCAAGGGAACAGAAGAAAGATTTTAATCATGTAAAAGAACCATCAAGGATATGGAAAAGGAAGTAGTATAAACTAAACATTGAAGAATGTTCAATTGAACTACAAGCCCAAAGAAAAAAAAGTGATTGGTACATTGACAATGGTTGTTCAAAGCACATGATAGGTTAAAATGATTGATTTTTGTAACTTTAAATAAAGAAAGAGATGGACCAATTTTGTTTGGCAATGATAACTCAACCAAAGTTATATGAAAGGGCACAATCAAGCTTGGAAGCAAAGATGCCATGGAAGAAAATGTCTTACTTGTCGAAAACACGAAGCATAACCTGCTAAGTGTGAGTCAAATGTGTGACCATGGACACACACTTCTATTCAACTCAAAGAAATGTGAGATAAGGAAAGAAGGATCATGTAAGTTGGTGGTGACAACAATAAGGACTCCAAATGACATATACATGTTAAATGAGATTGGAAAAGAAAGATGTTTCTTAGTAAAGGAAGATGAAATTTTTTTTTGGAACAGAAGAATGGGCCATATGCACTTTGACTATCTTGTCAAAATCAGCAGAAAGGAAGCGGTAAGAGAGATGCATGAAATTTCAAAGCCAACAAATACTATGTCCAAGAATTTTCAACATGGAAAACAAACAATAATTGAGTTCAAGACAAAGGAATACTCTACAAAAAAACCATTGGAGATTGTACACACCGATCTATGCAGACCGATAAAAACAAAAGGGATAAATGGAAAACATTACTTTATGCTACTTATTGATGATTACAAAAGAATGACCAGATTCTTCTTTCTCAAGAAAAATTCATAGTCGTTTGAATGTTTTAGGATATTCAAAGGGATGATTGAAAACTAGACTGTTTTGAAAATCAAGTGCTTGAGATCACACAATGGAGGTGAGTTCACGTCAAAATAATTCAGGGATTTATGTTAAGAACATGGAATAAAAATAAAATTCTTGGTAGCTGGAAAACCTCAACAAAATGGATTCGTTGAAAGGAAGAACAAAACTGTACAGGAAATGGACAGAACCATGTTGAAACATTCCAAGTTGGGTGATATATTTTGGGTACAAGTTGTACATACAACTATTCATATCTTGAACAAAGGAATGCTTAGAAGTAAAAATCACAAGACTCCATATGAACTATGGAAGGGAAGATCGGTGAACATCAAGAACTTTAGAGTGTTTGGAAGCAAATGTTACATAAAAAGAGAAGATAATAAGATTGGAAAACTTGACTATCGGGTTGATGAATGAATATTGGTTGGATGCTCAAGCAAAAGAAAGGAATACAAATTATACAACCTAAGACTCGAAAAAATAGTGGAAAGCATCAATGTAAAGATTAATGAAACAAATGTGATAAGGACCAAAGAATAAAGTAGAAATTCAAAAGAGAAGGAAGAAGAAAAATAAATAAAAGAAGAAGAAGTAGTAGAAGAAGAAGAAGAAGAAGAAGAAGAACCAGAAGAGAAGTAACCAGAAGGAGAGAAAGAAGAAACATAAGAAAATCAACAACATATCCAAACGCCTTCTAAGAATCCTAAATGCTGGTGTCAAAAAAATCATCCACAAGAACAAATTATTGGGGATAAAAATGAAGGAATAGAAACCCGAAGAAGAAAACAAGCGCATACACCAAAACAAATACATTTAGCATTATTATCCACAGTTGAATCAAGCAGCTTTGAGGAAGCCAACAATGATTAACCAGAAACAAAGAAAGGTTAGTATGCAATGGATATGCTCAAGTTGAAGGAATATATTTTGAAGAAATTGTTTATCTTGTTTCCAATGGAAGAAATGAGAATTCTCTCGACCTATGCATGTTCCAAAAGAATCATAGTTTATTAGTTGGACATAAAATCAACATTTCTAAATGGAGAATTAGAAGAAGAATTTTACATTGAACAACCAAAAGGGTTTCTACTATCATAAAGGGAAGATTATGTTTGTAGATTGAAGAAAGATATGTACGGACTCAAGCATGCCCCTAGAGCCTAGTGTTCAATGATGGACAAGTACTTACAACAACAAGGATTCAAAAAGGGAAATCCATATAGCAATCTCTACATAAAAGTGGACCAGGACAACATACTTATCATTGAAGTATATGTGGATGACATCATATTTGGAAGTGATGATGACATGTTGAGTCAAAAGTTTTCCAAGGACATTCTGAGTGAGTTCAAAATGTCCCTACTTGATGAGTTTCAATTTTTCTTGGGACTCCATACATCTCAGTTGGATGAAGATATTTTCATTTCCCAAACTAAGTACATCAAATAAATTTTAAGAATTTTGGAATGGAAGATTGCAAACCTGTAAGTACTCCTATGGTGACTGGTTGCAAGTTGAGAAAATATGATCAAACTAAAGAAGCAGATCAGAGACTCTATAGATCAATGAATGGTAGCCTACTCTATATGACCGCCTCAAAACCAAAAGTGATGCAAGCAGTTGGACATGTTGCAATATTTCAAGCAACACCGAAGGAAACCCATGTTATGTAAGTAAAGAGGATTTCCAGATATCTCAAAGGAACAACAGATTTTGAACTGTGGTATCTAAAAGGGAATGAGATGACTATGGTCACCTACACAAATGTAGATTAGGAAGGAAGCATTGATGATAGAAGAATTACCAATGGAACAACCTTCTACTTGGGTGATTGTCTGGTGTCTTGGTTGAGAAAGAACGAGTCTTCAGTATCTTTATCCACAACATAAGTAGAATATGTTGCAACAACTACATGGTGCACTCAGGTCCTCTAGATGAAACAAACCTTGCAATACATATTAGTAAAATATGATGATCCTATTTCAATATTATGTGACAATACCAGTGATATAAGAATCTCCAAGAATCCATTGATGCATTCCAAATCCAAACATATTCCTATCAAATTCCACTTTCTATGGGAACAAGTCATAGAAAATAATATCAAGTTGGAGTACATCGGGACAAAATAATAGATTGCATATATATTCACAAAAACCTCTCCCAAGGGATACCTTTGAGTATCTTCAACATAAATTGGTAGTTCTTCCCCACATTGATCTACACAACATCTTGCAAAGAATAAAGGGGGGAATAAATCATCAAGGGGAGATACGCTTTTCCATTGATGTCAAAAGGGGAGAGAAAGATTAGAAGCATGAAGAAAGGGGAATAAATTGTCAAAGGGGGAGTATGAGTGCTTTCATCAATGCCAAGGGGGGTATTGTTGTAAAATTGGTTTTCATTGATATCAACCCTAGAAGAAGCCTTGAAGCAAGTCCAGAAGCCCCTAGAAGTGATGGGTTTATTTGGAGTCTCCAAAGTGATCCCCTTATGGTTTAGTTATAAGCATGGACCTCACAGGAAAACACTTTGAATAAGCCTACAAGAATCCCTAGGTGTTAAGAAGAGAATTTATAATGTATGGTCAAGAAGCCCTCAAAATATGATTAGGAAGCCCTAAAGGTGTGGTCATGAAACCTAAAGTTGATTGGAGATAAATAGTATGAAGGACATTTAAAATGCATGTAAAACCTCCATATATTGATAGTCCTCGCTAATTCATTTAAAATGGTAGGTGGCACACCATGTGGTTCCTCATGGTTGAGGAGATATGCCCTCTTAAATATGATCATGTAAAATTTTCCCCTAAATGGTTAAGAAGTTATAAGTCATCCCCAAAATCAAGTAAATCAGAAAAATGGTTAAAAACAAGAAGTTATAGGTTGGCCCTAAAGACAAGTAAAGGAGGTACTTGGAAGGATATAAGTACACATCAAGAGCCTCTCATTTTTCATCAAGAAAACTGATGATCTCTTAGTGCATGTGAGGTAACGAATTCATGCAAAGGAGGGAGTTCTCAAAGTTGCATATGTGAGAAGGAGTTTTCATGAAACCATATCCGAGTTGACCCCCATGGTTCAATTATAGGGTGTCTTGCGAGGCCCTGGCTAGTTCTCCAATACTCGTCACACACATCCCCTCATGTTTCTCAGTCCAGTCTCATGAGGTTGAGGAAAGGTTTGAGGAAGATGCTTTTTTCTTGATGTTGAAACTAAAGAAGGTTTGATGGTCCAAGACTCATGCATTAGGGTCTCTACATGATGAAAGGCATGTTTTTCTATATGTCTTGAGGCTTGTAGCTTGGAGGTTTTGGCATATGATTTGAGGAATATATTAGATGTTTTGGAAATGATTTGAGGCATATCTTGGAGGTATTGGTATATTCTTTGAGGCATATCTTGGAGTTTTGGCACATGCTTGAGGTATATCTTGGAGGTTTTTGGCACATGGTTTGATGCATATCTTGGTGATTTTTGGTATATGATTTGGGGGATATTCTTGGAGATATTGGCATAAGTTGTATGTGGTTGAAATAGATTTGATGATGATAATATATCAGTATCAGTGACAATAAGTATGACAGGTTGATTCTCTTATTTATATTCAAGGGTGGAAGGAAGGGGCAAGGAAAAGAGGTTGGAGAATCATTCCAATTGAAGATGGAAAATTTACGGAGTTGTAGATTCCTTCAAGTTGGAGCCTATGAACTAGGTGGTTGGTGCCTCCTTCCAGTTGGTGATGGATAATTTTGGAAGTTGGTGCTTCCGGTGGATGAAATCGTTTGATACATTAAAAAGTGTTCTATGGTTTTCTCCCATTTGGGTTTTCAAGTAAAATTATTGTGTACTATGTATTTGTGGTTACATGTTTATGATATCTTGAATGCAATCATAAGTGATAAATTGTCGATAACTTAATTTTTACATGTTGTGGTAAAAAATGGTAAAAAGTGCCTAATATTGATTCACCCCCCTCCTCCTCAATATTATTGAATATTCTAATGAAAGGAATCTATCCATCGGTACTATGAGGACAAGGATGAAGAGGGATTCATTAGATGAGTCAATATATGGAGTTTTATTGATGAGTGATGAAACAAAAATCTCAATCATCTTATTGATGTAGCAGGGCTCTACATCAACCTTACATACTCTTATGCATGTGGATTTAGGTTTGATGCAGAGGCTATGGATGTCTTTTTCCAATGTGTTAAGAGGATGGTGTTGGTTCCTTCAAAACACTCAGATATTTCCAAACTAATTGAGATACATAATCCGAGTGTTGGGACATTTGGATATGATAGGGATATCCAAGAATGAACTTCTAGGATTCTAAGTAAGCTACAAGTGAAATTTGTTTTGAACTTTCAAATTTCAATGTCTTTCATTTCTATCTATTTGTTACTCAATCGAAATATAATTCATTGTCTTTTCTTTCCATTTATTTGTTTTAGATGTTTAGTGGGAAAACTATGGCAGAAGAGTCCCAAAGTTGACAAAATGTGTCATTTGAGTTATGAGTCAAACTTGCAGCTCTTCAGGGTGTGATCACAACTAGAGTGTCTTTGAAAATATACACTCCAAGAAGCACAATAGATTAGAAATGTTCAAATTAAAATTAATTTTTTTTACAATTTCATTCATTTTAATTTATTCCCATGGGACATCATCCTCTAATTACAAATTGCCCCTCATACAAGTTAGATTTCCACTACGTCAATGGCATGGTATATGTCTACTACAATCTCAGATTGTGAGTGAAGCAGATAAACAAAGTACCCGACATTGATGTTATTTCATTGGATGCTCTTGACACCATGAGTTAGTGGAGGGTGGAGATCGAGAGGCCTATCATGGAGGAGGCACCTGAGTGGTTGGAACATGATGTTGATGAGTTGGAGAAGGAGGAGGTATCAAAGTATCTTCCACTTACAAGAGAGACAAATTTGGAGCAAGAGGAGGAAACTAAGAGTTTTTTGTAGCCAGTGCCACGACCTCCACAGAGACTAAAAGTAGGGGAAGAGGTGGAAGACATCCCACTTAATATTATACCTTTTTCCCAAGAGTTTCACCTTCCACCTCAGGCTTAGCCTCAACATGTCCACATGCTTCTAGAGGAAAAGCGTCAGCAGTGACCTTTTCCCATAAAATGGGTAGAGGGAATCATTGATATCTTAATGCATCATGATTAGTCTTGTAGGCTTGTAGTATCTAGATTCCTCATGATGATCATCTCATGAGATACATTTATTTATTTTTTGATGTGATTTTATATTTTCTTATAAAGAATTATTGAATTATGGCTCAGGACAGATATCATATTTCAGTATCGATGTTTGATGTACCACTTGACATTTTAAACACATTATATTGCATTTTTTTTATATTTATGTGACAGTGTTTTTGTTTGATGTCGAGGTTGCTTTAGAAGTTTAAAAATTAAAAACAATGGTTATTTTTGTATTTTTTAAAGTTTCCCCATGATTTCCTATAATTTCTTGAGATTGTCGATAATTTCAATTTTGGACCCCGACGATAAATTTGCATAACGATAAATGTAAAATTGGATCATACCAATATATTTCTTTTTATATGGACATTAATAATAAGTTTCCCTGAGTGAAGTTCAAGGGGGATATTGTTAGGTTAAAATTCCCACTGAAAGATTCAAAGATAATAGTCACTAAATAGGTTTACCAGTGGTGGCTTAATAAGTTTCCCTAAGTCAAGTTCAAGAGGAAGATTGTTAGGCTAAAATTGGCTCATTGAAAGAGTCAAAGATAATAGTCATTAAATGGGTTTACCTTTGGTGGTTTGAGAATGCATGGTTTTTTCCATTGTATTCGATGGCATGAATCATATTTAAAGGCATGACAAGGAGTCAAAGATAATAGTCATTAAATGGGTTTACCAGTGGTGGTATGAGAACCCATGTTTTTGGAAACCCATGTTTTTTCCCATTGTATTTGATGCCATAAATATTATTTAAAGGCATTTAATTAGACAGTAAGATGCCTTGATTGGTCGCTAATAGATCTATTAGGTGTTGGTTTCCCTATTTTGGGTTTTTAGGATAAATTGTGGTGTCTCATATTCTTTATATTTTTCTTATGCATATTTCATTTTTTTAATATCTCTTATTTCTAAGAGGATGGTGGATGCAAAATGGCTGAATAATTGAACATTGGTTGTAATTGTATTTCAATGGGATTGATCTGCATGTTCATTTTTATATTAACATAAACTTTGTGTTGTCTACCCATTTGTTGGCACAGGGGCAGACCCAGGGTTCAACGCTTAACAGTGCACCAACAAAACCCTAACTACCAGCCCTTTCAAAAACCTCTACGAAGCAAGAAAAGTCTCACCCGAGGTAGAATCAAGGGGGGTTATAGGACACAGGTGTCTGTAACCAAGCTGGGAGACAGATTTGTGATAACAACACTTCGCAGAGTATTCTAACAACACTTAGAAGAAGATATGCATCAGCTCAAACATCGTAGAGAAAACCCTAAATACAGATCGACACAGTAACAGTAGGAATTTTAACCATTTATCACATAGCACTGAGTTAGATCTAGCATTCACCAACACAAGTAAGCACCAAGAAACAACATATCTATCTATGATACATAATAATCAAAGCACTTAGCAGAGTCATAGCACAAACAACATAGCACAAAGAAAACCAAAGACACAAGATATATATGGTTCACCCCAATGTGGGGCTACGTCCACCAAGTGCTTCATCTTCTTTATTATTCGTCAATCTCTTACATTCATCTACTCCTGTGCATTAAGCCACAGAGCCAAGCTTCGCACTAGACAAGATATCTGTGCACTGAACACCAGATCCTCCTTCCCAAAACTAGGTTAAGGAACATAGACAACTTCTCTATCGAGCACAGAGCCTTACATACACATTTTGTTGCACAAAGCAACTCAAAACTACTTGCACTTAGCCACTTCGCTCTTACATCACCTCTTATCCCTATCTCTTTCTACCACACATTATTATCTATTTATACTTTTACAAATCCTTACAAAAAGGCCTAAACATGGGAGAATCCATGGGCTGACATCCCATAACCCATTACAAAAACCCTAAAGAACCCCTTGTTGGGTCCACATAGCCCACAAAAAACTGAGATCCATGATGTTGGAAAAATACTGAGAGGGGGGGTGAATCAGTATTTTGAGCTATTAACAATTTTTCACTTTTCTTTCACTGAAAAATCTTAGTCTACTTTATAGAGACCAGTTATTGTATATTCTTATGAAAACAGTAGTGCATCCAG
>ML812642.1:49866-120308 GCA_009831015.1 Picea engelmannii
TAGTATCTCTGGGTGCAACCACACGTTCGACCACTACCTCAAGGTGTCCCCATGGCTCCAGGTAAAGCCCTCACGAGAATTGAACCTTTCCCAACGGTGAAAAACTCCTCGCTTTCCACCATTGGATCCAACCCCTTTGGGCCTCTGGTGGCCCTTATACCAGAGCGCCATCCCTTTTTTGCCCAAAATCTCTTCAAAAATTGTATTTTTGGAGGTCCAAACCCTGTTTTTTCACTTACTGAGCTGCTTTGTGATTTAATGAGCCTTCCTTTGACCTTTAACATGCTTCCTCCTAAGAAGTAAACACCTTTTGTTCATATTTTATGCCCTTCTTCATTATTTTTGAGTTTTTGTTGTTGAAAGCTTGAAATCGATCCCCTGTTGTCTTCTCTCCTATCTGACTGAGCTGGAACTCTAGTGAAGGATATTTGAAGTCTATAACTCTTCTCATTTGGTTCTTTGAGGTCATCTGATCCAATTTATTTCTCCTTCCTTTTGCATTTTTTATTTTCTTTCTCTTGTTTGATTGCAAAAGGGTGTGTTGTTTGTGCGAAATCTGCATATTCTTGTCTGAATCTCCTTGATTCGAAAGGGTAGTTGGCAGGAGAAATTTTTCATTGAATTGATTATCATTCGCATACAAACGAAAAAAGTACATCTTAGTGATTAGTTTGCATATTAGTTTGCATTTCTAAAATGTTGTATAATCATATTAGATTTGATTGAGAACAAAATTGATTGAGGGCATTCCTTATCAAGTGTTTGATAGTGAAAACGACTCTTCCTCTCTCCCTTAAATAGGTATTCATTGAAAAGAAACGATTTCTTATCATATTTCATTCATATTTTTGGGAATCGAGTCATCATTCCATCAGTTTCACTTCCGTACACCCTCTGAGTAAACAACAGCCATTAAAATCAACGCTTAACTAAAATTTATCGGACATTTTACATCTTTGTTAGCAAACCTACATTAGTTTAAGGTGTAGGGCTTTGGAATAAGTTGAAAGGATAACTTTCCAAAGCTATCAAACAAACTTAGTATCTTGTGGTAGGAAGAGTCAAATCCAATCATCGTATTGGCTTGCTGGGATCCCCCTCTCACATAAGGGTTACGCACGAGGTCGCATTCGGGTGAGTTACAAATATTATCCCTCCATGGTTCAACTGTTTGTAGTGGTCAGATCGTATATTGGGGGTCACTGGAAGGTATACCCACGATTATGTGTGGGAGCCTTTCAAGTTTATTTCGGACTTGTTATCCTGCCCATACGTTCCGACTGGACTGTCGACTGTACCTGCCCAGGGGATGACTACGAATTGGTAACCTTAGTGGCCATAATCTTTAGGGTTTCACACAAGGTGACGGTGAAGGGAAGTCTCACTGTACTTGGAACAGATGTTGGTCAAACTCACTTGGGCTCCTTGGAGGGTAAATCCACAATTACTGTGTGGAAGCTTGCACCAAGGTGTAAGTCCATTAAGCAGGTCGCCAATGTAACTGATCCACCCGCTCTATCCCCACCCATTCCTATTTTGATCTCGCGACATTGGATTTCATCACCAACTAGTGGTTTCATCGTAGGAAGGTTTGTTTGATTGATTGCTTCTTAGATTCGTAGCGTGTGTTGTTTGTTTTAGTTAGTGGACCTTAGGTCGAGTCAATGATAATGGCATCGAATCTTGGGAGTACCAATGGAGGAACACCTTCTTATGGGGAACCTTATACCATTCCTTCATTTGGAAACTTTGGTCCTCCATATGTTGCCACACTGAGTCTTCTAGGACTCACTATTGGATTACCAGTTTGGTTGTTCCCCACTCCGGTGATCCCGAATCCTCCCAATGTTTCAGTTGCACCTAATACTTTAGATTTCGGTACACCACCCACACATAAACCTCATGTCGAATTTTTTCTTTCTTCGTCCATCAAGTCTCCTTCCATTTCTCCTTCTTCGCCTAGTGAAAGCTCTAAAGCAAGTAGCCAGGTTGATCAGAAGAAGAAGAAATGGAAAGAGAAGAAGAAGAAGAACTCGAAAAGGACAAAGACACCAACAACATCAGATGTTGGCTCTAAGAAACCAGTTACTATTAATAGTATTGGGAGTGTTGATGAGGTCAACAAGATTAAAATGAAGAATCCGAAACCCAAATTCCCTTGCAATCTTTGTAAGGGTGACCACTTTATGAGGGATTGCCCCGGTCTTACCCAGGTCTTAGAAATGTGGTCCTCCATGTCATCGGCCTCTGTCGATCATGTCGATGATACCCCATCAACTAGTGATGTTCAGTTTGTAAGAAGAAGAAAACTATCAAGTTCCCTTGCATGTTATGTAAAGATAATCATTACTCTCACCTTTGTCCTCGCATGGACGAGGCTTCTTCTCTTTTGGAAAAACTTCAAATTCCAAAATGTTATCATAAGCTTTCCTCCAACCCATCGTTGGTTGATGGACTGGTCAATCTGGTTCCATCCCCGGTCAGTCCGGTTGATCAGGTGGTCAATCTAGTTTCCTCCTCGATTGAACCACAAACCCAAGTAGTTGATCCAGTTCCATCATCGATCAGCCCCACTCTTCATCAAAAGAGTGACACCAAAGTGGTCGATCTATTTTCATCCTCGGTCGATCCCACTCTCCCATTAGAGAGTGACACCAAAGCGGTTGATCCGTTTCCACCCRTCGACCCCATTCTTCCCTTGAAGAATGAAACTCAAGTGGTCGATTCAKTTCTGCCATCGGTTTATCCCACTCCTCCTTTGATGAGTGCCAAAGTGACTGATCCAGTCCCTTCCTCATTCAGTCCCACTCTTCCTCTAAAAATTGACAAAGTGGTCGATCTAGTTTTGCCATCGGTCGATCCCATTCCTCCATTGAGGAATGTCCAAGCGATTGATCCATTCCCTTCCTCGTCCAGTCCCACTCTTCCTCTGAAAGAGTGCTAAAGTGGTTTATCCATGTCCACCATTGGTTGATCCGATCCAATCATCGGTTGATCCTACTCTCCTTCTAGAGAGTAAGCCCAATACTGCCCATGTTTTTCTCATTAGTACAGACTCTACCGTACCGGGGGGCATTCCTCCTTCTCCTGTGAAACCCCCTCCAAGTAATGAGGCCATCCTTTTTTATTGGGGTGTGCTAACTAGACCTCATCTTCCCTCTCACGTTCCTTTCTAGATTACAGTACAGGTTCGTGGTTGGGACGTTCCTCAAATGCTAATAGATGAAGGTGCGTCTGTTAGTATTTTGTCTTTTGTTGCTTGGTATGCTTTAGGTTTCCCACAGCTTTCACCGGTTACACAGAATCTCATAGCTTTTAACAGAAGAACTAGTCAACCTTTAGGGATCCTTCCTCAGTTTCCTGTAACTTTGGGAGGGAAAATTGTCTTTATCGATGTCATGGTAGTCCGAGACCCCTTGGATTTCGCTTTACTCCTTAGGCGGGATTATGTCTATGCTATGAAATCTCTTGTATCCACTCTTTTCCATGTGATATCTTTCCCTCACAATGGAATAATTGTGACTATTGATCATCTTTCATTCATCGGCCCTGATTGGATTACCTCCCTAAGTGGTTCTTATATGCAAACAGTATCACCCCCGTCGCATGTCAATTATGTGGCGTTGTCTCCCATGACCTCAACTTCCGACGATTTGGATCCGATAGTTGACATGGTGATCTCTTTGGTAGGGTTATTGGAGCCTGATCTCCTTACCCCTGTCACAACCCCCGACATGTGTTCCTTATTGAGTGATTACTTTCCATCCAGCGAAGATCTCCAGGAGGCCATGACCACGTTTTATCCATTGACATGGTACCCTTCCAGAGAATTATCCTCTTGGAAGCCATGATCCAGACGAAACCATGAGCATAGTTTCTCTTCTCTGTGGCAAGCTCGTTAAAAAATGAAACAGAGGTCCTGAGCATAGTTCTTTTCCTATGTCAAGCTCATTAAAAAATGAAACAATCATCTCTCTTGAACCTTCTTTTCATCCACCCTTCTCATTTTTCTCATCTGCTAGAGAAATTGGTGACAACCTCAAAGTCGTGAATGAATCGAAGCTTGGAGGGCATGTCTCCAGCCTTTGATGATCTTTCTGGAGTTAAGCCACTAGCTTTCAAGCTGGGGGCAAACCGAGCTTAGTCTTTGTTCTTTCTCGTGCTCGTAAATACATGAGAATGCATCCGGGTAGACTTTTATCTCTTTTTCGGACCTGTATGGTTACACAAAAAAGGAACCCCCTGGAGTCTCCTTTAAGCTCTTTTCAAACTCTCTAAACATGAAAAGATTGCCGAGTGATATTGCTTCCTTTCCCACTCGTTAAAAGGTTTGAAAGGGCGTCTTTCGAGTGATAATTTATCTCTTTTTTGGCCTCGCGAGACTAACATTACGAAAAAATACAACATTGGAGTCATCTTTAAGTCCTTTTCAGACTCTCTAAACATGAAAAGATTACCGAGCGACCTTGTTCTCTTCACGCTTGTTAAAGTATTTGAAGAAAACATTTTTTGAGCGATAGTTTATCTCTTTTTCGGTCTCGTCAGACTACTTTAAGAAAAAGGAACTGAGAGAGTCTCTTTTAAGTGTTTTTCCAGAATCTATAATCATGAAAAACCTTCGAGTTTTTTGTCTTTGGACTCGCTAAACAAAACATCGACAAACCCATACGGGATCGAACCCTTACTTCTTCCAGTTCGTTAAACTAAGGAAGAGGAACTTACCGAAGGTGAGTTTTATCGAGCATGTGTTATCCTCCTCGAGCTCGTTAAATTAAAAAGAGGTACTCGTCTATCTGGATGGGGGAAAAATTGAAAGAAGCGAGCCAAGCAATTTCTTTTTGAGGACATTACCAAGTAACTCTTAGAGTTTCCCTTGAACACGACACTTTGTCTTTTGCACGCATTATAATCCGTTGAACCTCTGCACTAAGCCAATCCTTTGAGTTTATTTCACTCCTTTGGGTCACTTGACGTAAGTCACAGCATCCATTGCATCATCAAGTTTTGGTCCATGTCATGTTTCTGATGTTGTGCCTCAGTGTTCAAGGGAAGTATCCGCCTCGAGAGTCAGCCATCAAAAATATCTTGTCTCAATACCCATGTCAGTCCATGTTCATTTGATTGACCAATTACATCTCTATTTCTATTTTGTGTTGTTGATGGGGGATACATTAAGGCCCTCCTTCGACGAGCCTATTCCTGTCGACTTCAACACATTATCCAGGAACTAGACTTAGAAACCAGTTGGTACTTTGGGACCTGCATGCCTCAATGGCAAGCCTCCTCACATTCAACAGTGGGTTTACATCATTGACCTCTTATCGGATGATTCCATGTATGTTCGACTTCATCTCATCCATTCACATTCGTTGGAATTTACTAGGGTACCTTGGGAATCATTGAAATTAATGGTGATCTCCCTCGCGCTTGTTAACAATTTACATCATTGACCGGTAATCAAGTGGTTTCTACCATGTTCGACATCAGGACATCTATTCACATGGTTAGATTCGTACTACATCGGGATCGGTAAGAAGACCCTAGGTTGAGTGATCACTTTGATATGTACTTTTCCCAGGTTGCGAAGGAGTTTCTCTTGAACAATGACACATATACTGTTACATATATCCACTTTGTATTGGTCGTGGCTATGTCTTGTCATCTCAAAGATCCACTGTGTATTCTTCATGGCTACAATTAGTTCAGGTCATGGGAGTATAGATCCACAGTGTATTTTCAGTGGCTATACCTTTTTATCAATACAATTATGGATCCGCAGTGTATTTTATGGCAGCCATATCTTGCAAGTCTTGATCACCCAAGCATAGGTATGTCTTCCTTGGGTTTGAAACATGGCATAATATTTGTTGGATGTTTGTGTGCAGATTTTGTCAGGTTCTCTGCATCTATACCCTTTCTTGAAAGTCTACAAAGCATTTCAGTTATCAGTTCTCGTCTTCTAACTTCATACTTTGGGGGGGAATCTATTACACATAAAAAATACTCACTTTGATAGTGTCGCAAGTGTTGACATTACAAAGGTCGCAAGTGTCTCATTTTTCTCACAAGGTCGCAAGTGTCGCATGTTGCTCATAAGTGTCGCAAGTGTCAAAGAAAGCATGTTTCCATGATGCTTATGTCGTGCATATAATGACATGAAAAGGACACTTGAAACACCTCAAACATTTGATTTGGAAGAGGAGAAATGAGTCAGTAGGCTTACAAACCCTTTGCCATCTGAAAGCACCTCAAAAACTGATTTTTTGGAGGGGAGCACTCCCCTATACCTCTTCTGGGAGCACTGGCACTCCCCCTTACACTGTCTGGGAGTGTTATAAAGCTCCTTTGGCCCTTTTGAGGGAGCACTAGTGTCTTTAGGAGCGTTGGTTCCCCCCTTAAGCCTATTGGGGAGCATTGTAGCTCTCTGATGGCCCTTTTGAGGGAGCACTACCTATTTTGGGCAGTTTTTAAGTTGTTGAGATGAATGGGGGAAGGATCCTTTCATTCTTGGAAGGCATTCGGATTTGAATCCCTAGTCCATCCATGATCTTAGGGCAGATCCTCAATTGAAGGAGGCAAATCCTCAACTTCCCCAAGGATATCTCAAGTTGTTGAGTCTCTTCAAGGCTATATAAGAAAGCTTTCTAATGGTGAAAGGGGACTGGAAAGAGAGAATCACACCAAACTTATGATCTTATAAGTGGTGTTGGAACAGAGATATTTTGGAGGCAAGAGACCTATGATCTCATAGGGAGAAATTGGTGGAGCTATCATCATTCGGATCGTGGATCTTTTGAGCAAGGGGTAGACAAGGAGGACTTGATGAAACTGCTACAATCCATCTATGGCTGTAAGAAATGTTTTGTCCTCATTAATATAATTTGCTTGGCCTTTTTCTTTCTAATTCGTGTTCAATCTCACATGAATTTGTCTCTTTAGTAGATAGACCTATTTAGGACTAATATTTATAGAGTAGGAAGTGGTCATACTTTGTTTGTCTACAGGGTTTATCGAGGAGCAAAATATTGGAGCTCAACTCGGAGCATGCAGGGACAAACACTGGTAAAAGGTACTTCTTTTCTCCTTCCTTCTCACACACTAGTCCACCTAGATCTAAAAGGAAGTCAGTGTCCATGATAAGCACTTTCTGTCTTAGAGTTAAGAGTCTAGATCTTTGAGGCGATCTATCGGTCCGTAGGGAGATTTTCCTTCAACAACATTTGGTTCTGAAATACCGTGGGGCTCTACAAAGATACATCTAGACTGAAATGGATTTTCTGAACATCTCATCACTCGGTGTTGCTTATCGATGTGTTGTTAAAATTGAGCATAAATTTAAGCACCTGAAAGAACCGGAGTTCGAGTCTGCAAATCCGCAACAACCAAAGTATGACAAAGACGTCCCTAACAAACAGTCTCCCGAAAACCAGCTCAAGACATAGGAAAAGAAGGGGCACGGGAAGACAAAGAAGGACACCAAAAAATGGTACGATTTCCACAAAATCCCTTGGCAGAACACCGATAAATGCCACTCAAAACAATCATTGGTGGCCGAGATCAAAGACAAGGAGCCGAACCTTGATTCAGAATCTCATTCTAAAAATACTGGTAAAGGACAGATCATTGACACAGACCCCACTGCTATTTTCACGACCGCAACAATTCAACCTGAAGAACCAACAGATTCTGAAGAGGGGGAGAACCTTTTTGATTCACAGATGTGGGTGAAGGGGACCCTGCTACATTTTATTGTTGATAGCGGAAGCCAGAAGAACCTCATCTCAGCAAAGGTCGTCAAACAGTTGGGATTGTCGACAACACAACACCCGTAGCCATACAACATCGGGTGTCTTCGCCAAGGATGAGATCTTCGTGTCAGCAAGCAGTGTCGATTGTCATATGGTATCCATCCCTTCAATGATGAGGTATTATCTGATGTTTCCCCACTGGATGTCTGTGATATTCTCTTGGGCCAACCATATATGTGGAAGCGCCATGTTGTTTATGAGTCTCGACCCATGTTGTTTATGAGTCTCGACCCCACAATGTCATTATTACTTTGGGGGGTCATCTCTATAGAATAATAGAGGTAGTTCCAACTACCGTTCCACCAAAAAAGTGCCACAAGGTAGTATCTCATACTGTAAAATTCAGCTTCTTCACAATCTGTTCAAAAGGGGAATAGAAGGACATTAGAACCACTACAACCTCGCCCCAAGCACCCTCTATCCAACAGAAACAGGTTGACAAGGTTGCAACAAAGCAAAAAGATTCCTTCTGCACATCGTCCTCTCATGTAACCCGACTTGTTGAATATCCTCAACCTCAACAGGTTCATGACAGAATTCCACAAACTGAGCAGTGTGACGTCTCCAACAAGGCAAGCATCTCACCAAGATGCAGATTCAGCAAACACTTTTCCCTCTCCCCCGAGAACATAACACAATGGATAAAATTTCTTGCTAAGGAGGGAGGATTGATCCATTTGGATATCGGTGGCCACCCACCTTTTCCAGCTGGCTCAAAACAGTTTTCTGACAATTTTGACAATTTACTATTTTTAGCAGTTTTTAACTTCCGGGGCCATTTTGAGGGCCCAAATGAAGGTTTCTCGAGATAGAGGTTCTTAATGATAGCCAATGGCATGTTTTATCCCCCAAAATTAATCTCCTCAATGATACATTTCCAACGAGCTATCACACGCCTAAAACAGAGATTGTATGCAAAATTTACGACCCTGAGAATTTGATGTACTCACTTACCCAAACGGGGCCCACATGACTTTTGGCGCTTCATCTCCTAGGGTTAGGTTTTTGGATGTCTAGGGTTTTGGCATCCCTGCTTATTGTAAAAATACCTTTAGAGCCTCATTGTAATCATCTTCTTGTGAATGCAAGTAGCCATCACATCTATTCTTAGAGATAAGCTGCCACCATTTTAGCGAGTCTTTCACTCTTTATTTTTACAGTCTTTGTACATTTCTTTCATTAATAGAAAATGTGTATTATTGTATATATGTGTTTATGGTTGCATCTCTGATACATTTCTGTTATATTATTGAATATGTACGATATCTCTACGCATTTGTTTATTATATCTCCGATCTCATTTCGTGCCGAAAATAATCCAGATCAGTGGTATCAAAGCAGGCATTCTTGATCATTTTTTTTTCAGTGCATGTCCCCGACGAGGTTCGAGTATAGAAAGTTGGGTCTCTATCTTGTCTCTATTGAATACAATCACTCTCGCACACCCAAAAAACCCTCAATGGCAGAAGAAAAGAAAAATGATGTAGCAAACGATCCTATCAATCTATTGCTTGAGCAAGCTCTCACGTGACAGAAGGACGAAATGATGGAGAATTTTTCACACATCCTTCAATGCCTGCCGATAGCGTCAGCCACATATTCATCAAGCGACCACTTCGGAGGAAACTCTCCTTTCAAGGTACAAGTTAATTTTGATATTCTTGTATTTGAAGGACAGATAGATGTAGAAGCCCTAAAAAAATGGTTAACTTTGCTAGAAGGTTATTTCTCTGTTCACAATTTTTTCGATAAAGAAAACATCACCTCCGCACTCCTTAAAGCTCTCCCTCATGTCAAACATTGGTGGGAAACTTACTGGGAGAAAAGTTCCACAGAGGAGTCTGGAATATATGGATCGATCCCACTTGGAGTTTTTTTGTGGATGCGGTAAAAGAACAGTATTACCCTATTGGCAACTATGAGGACCAGTACATGAGATGGACCACACTGTGGCAAGAGAGGGGCCAAGTAGTTCCGGAGTTCACCAATACCTTCCATGCCTTGCGCACCAAGCTGGGTATCAAAGACTCCGAGCTACATTTGGTTCTGAAATACCATGGGGCTCTACATAGATACATCCAGACTGAAATGGATTTTCTGGACATATCATCACTCTGTGTCGCTTATCAATGTGTTGTTAAAATTGAGAAGAAATTTAAGCACCAGAACAAACTGGAGTTCGAGTCTTCAAATCCGCAACAACCAAAGTATGAGAAAAATGTCCCTAACAAACAGTCTCCCGAAAACCAGTTCCAGACACAAGAAAAGAAGGGTCATGGGAAGACAAAGAAGGACACCGAAAAATGGTGTGATTTCCACAAAATCCCTTGGAAAAACATTGATAAATGTCACTCAAAACAATCATTGGTGGCCGAGATCAAAGACAAGGAGCTGAACCTTGATTTAGAATCTCATTCTGAAAATACTGGTAAAGGACAGATCATTGACGCAGACCACACTGCTATTGCCGTGACCACAACAATTCAACCTAAAGAACCAACAGATCCTGAAGAGGGGGAGCACCTTTTCCATTCACAGATGTGGGTGAAGGGGACCCTGCTACATTTTATTGTTGATAGCGGAAGCTAGAAGAACCTCATCTCAGCAGAGGTCGTCAAACAGTTGGTATTGCTGACAACACCACACCCACAAACATACAACATTGGGTGGCCTCGCCAAGGACGAGATCTTCCTGTCATCCAGCAGTGCCATTTGTCATATGGTATCCATCCCTTCAAGGATGAGGTATTATGTGATGTTTCCCCACTGGATGTCTGTGATGTTCTCTTGGGCCAACCATATATGTGGAAGCGCCATGTTGTTTATGAGTCTCGACCCCGCAATGTCATTGTTACTTTGGGGGGTCATCTCTATAGAATACTAGAGGTAGTTTCGACTACCATTCCACCAAAAAAGTGTCGCAAGGTAGTATTTCATACTGTAAAATTCATCTTCTTCACAATCTGTTCAAAAGGGGAACAAAAGGACATTGGAACCACTACAACCTCGCCCCAAGCACCTTCTATCCAACAGAAGCAGGTCGACAAGTTTTCAACAGATCACAAAGATTCCTTCTGCACACCATCATCTCATGTAACCTGACTTTTTGAATAGCCTCAGCCTCAACAGGTTCGTGACAGACTTCCACAAACTGAGCAACGCGATGTCTCCAGCAAGGCAAGCATCCCACCAAGATGCAAATTCAATAAACGCTTTTCCCTCTCCCCTGAGAACTCAACGCAATGGAGACAATTTCTTCCTAAGGAGGGAGGATTGATCAAGTTGGATATCGGTGGCCACCCACCTTTTCCAGCTGGCTCAAAACAATTTTCTGGCAATTTTGGCAATTTACTATTTTTAGCAGTTTTTAACTTTCGGGGCCATTTTGAGGGCCCAAATGAAGGTTTTTCGAGATCGAGTTAACAATTATTTTTAACAGCATGTTTGGTCCCCCAAAATTAATCTCTTGATGATACCTTTCCAACGATCTATCATACGCCTAAAACAAAGATCGTATGCAAAAGTTACAACCCCGGGAAGTTGATGTATTCACTTACCCAAACGGGGCCCACATGACTTTTGGCGCCTCAGCTCCTAGGGTTAGGTTTTTAGATGTATATGGTTTTTGGCATTCCTGCTTATTGTAAAAAGGCCTTCAAAGCCTCATTGTAATCATCTTCTTGAAAATGTGAGTAGCCATCACATCTCTTCTCAGAGATAAGCTGCCACCATTCTAGCGAGTCTTTCACTTTGTATTTTTACAGTCTCTGTACATTTCTTTCATTAATAGAAATTGTGTATTACTGTATATCTATATTTATGGTAGCATCTCTGATACATTTCTGTTATATTATTGAATATCTGCGATATCTTTGCGCATTTCTTTATTATATCTCTGATCTCATTTCGTGCCGAAAATAATCTGGATCAATGGTATCAGAGCAGGTTGTTCTTGATTTTTTTTCTTCAGTGCATGTCCTTGACGAGGTCTGAGTATAGAAAGTTAGGTCTCCAGCTTGTCTCTCTTGAATACAATCGCTCTCACACACCCAAGAAACCCTCAATGGCGGAAGAAGACAAAAATGACTGAGCAGACGATCCTATCAATCTGTTGCTTGAACAAGTTCTCACGCGACAGAGAGACGAAATGATAGAGAATTTTTCCCACATCCTTCACGCCTTCCAATAGCATCAGGCGCATCTTCATCAAGCAACCACTTTGGAGGCACCTCGCCTTTCAAGGTACAATTTAATTTTGATATTCCTATATTTGAAGGACATATAGATGCAGAAGCCCTAGAAAAATGGTTAACTCTACTAGAAGGTTATTTCTCTGTTCACAATTTTTCCGACAAAGAAAACATCACCTTCGCACTCCTTAAAGTTCTCCCTCATGTCAAACATTGGTGGGAAACTTACTGGGAGAAAATTTCCATAGAGGACTCTAGAATATATGGGGTCGATCGCACTTGGGATTTTTTTGTGGATGCGGTAAAAGAATAGTATTACCTTGTTGGCAACTATGATGACCAGTACATGCGATGGACTACACTGTGGCAAGAGAGGGGACAAGCAGTTCCAAAGTTCACCAATACCTTCCATACCTTTCACACCAAGCTGGTTATCAAAGACTCCGAGTGACATTTGGTTATGAAATACCATGGGGTTCTACACAGATACATCCAGACTGAAATGGGTTTTCTGGACATCTCATCACTTGGTGCTGCTTATCGATATGCTATTAAAATTGAGCAGAAATTTAAGCACCAGAAAAAACGGGAGTTCGAGTCTACAAATCCACAACAACCAAAGTATGAAAAAAACGACCCTAACAAACAATCTCCTGAAAACCAATCCAAGACACAGGAAAAGAATGGTCACGGGAAGACAAAGAAGGACTCCAAAAAATAGTGTGATTTCCACAAAATCCCTTGGCACAACACCGATGAATGTTGCTCAAAATAGTCATTGGTGGTCGAGATCAAAGACAAGGAGCCGAACCCTGATTCAGAATCTGATTCTGAAAATACTGGTAAAGGACAGATCATTGATGCAGACCCCACTGCTATTGTCAAGACCATAACAATTCAACATGAAGAACCAAGAGATCCTGAAAAGGGGGAGCACCATTTTCATTCACAGATGTGGGTGAAGGGGACCCTGCTACATTTTATTGTTGATAGCGGAATCCAGAAGAACCTCATCTCAGTAGAGGTCATCAAATAGTTGGGATTGTCGACAACACCACACTTGCAACCATACAACATCAGGTGGCTTCGCCAAGGATGAGATATTCGTGTTAGCCAGTAGTGTCGATTGTCATACGATATCTAGCCCTTCAAGGATGAGGTATTATGTGATGTTGCCCCACTGGATGTCTGTGATGTTCTCTTGGGCCAACCATATATGTGGAAGCGCCATGTTGTTTATGAGTCTCGACCCTGCAGTCTCATTGTTGCTTTGGGGGGTCATATCTATAGAATACTAGAGGTAGTTCCGACTACCGTTCCACCAAAAAAGTGTCATAAGGTAGTATCTCATACTGCAAAATTCAGCTTCTTCACAATATGTTCAAAAGGGGAACAGAAGGACATTAGAACCACTAAAACCTCGCTCCAAGCACCTTCTATCCAACAGAAGTAGGTCGACAAGGTTGTAGCAAAGCGCAAAGATTCCTTCTGCACATCGTCCTCTCATGTAGCTCAACGTTTTCAACAGCCTCAGCCTCAACAGGTTCGTGACAGACTTCCACAAACTGAGCAGCACGACATCTCCAGCAAGGCAAGTAGCTCACCAAGATGCAAATTTAGCAAATGCTTTTTCCTCTCCCCCAGGAACTCAACGCAATGGAGACCATTACTTCCTAAGGAGGGAGGACTGATCCAGGTGGATATCGGTGGCCACCCACCTTTTCTGGCTGGCTCAAAACAGTTTTTTGGGAATTTTGGCAATTTACTATTTTTAGCAGTTTTTAACTTTCGGGGCCATTTTGAGGGCCCAAGTGAATTTTTTTTGAGATAGAGGTTCTCAATGATATTTGAAGCCATTATTGATCCACCAAAATTAATCTACTCGACTACACCTTTCTAACAAGCTATCACACGCCTAAAACGGAGATTGTATGCAAAATTTATGACCCCGGGAAGTTGATGTACTCACTTACCCAAACAGGGCCCTCATGACTTTTAATGGTTCATCTCCTAGGGTTAGGTTTTTGAATGTCTAGGGTTTTTGACATTCCTGCTTATTGTTCAGAGCCTCATTGTAATCATCTTCTTGCGAATGCGAGTAGCCGTCGCATCTCTTCTCAAAGATAAGTTGTCACCATTCTAGCGAGTCTTTCACTCTATATTTTTACAGTCTTTGTACATTTCTTTCATTAATAGAAATTGTGTATTACTGTATATATGTTTTTATGGTTTCATATATGATAAATTTATGTTATATTATTGAATATCTGTGATATCTTTGTGCATTTCTTTATTATATCTTCGATCTCATTTCGTGCCGAAAATAATTCGGATCAATGGTATCAGAACAGGTTGTTCTTGATCATTTTTTTTTCAGTGCATGTTCCCAACGAGGTCCGAGTATAGAAATTTGGGTGTCGAGCTTGTCTCTCTTGAAGACAATCGCTCTCACACACCCAAGAAACCCTCAATGGTAGAAGAAAAGAAAAATGACGGAGCAGACGATCCTATCAATCTGTTGCTTGAGCAAGCTCTCACACGACAGAGGGACGAAATGATGGAGAATTTTTCCCACATCCTTCAAAGCCTGTCGATAGCATCAAGCGCATCTTCATCAAGCAACCACTTTGGAGGCACCTCTCCTTTCAAGGTACAATTTAATTTTGATATTCCTGTATTTGAAGGACAAATAGATGCGGAAGCCCTAGAAAAATGGTTAACTCTGCTAGAAGGTTATTTCTCTATTCACATTTTTTCCGACAAAGAAAAGATCATCGTCGCACTCCTTAAAGCTCTCCCTCATGTCAAACATTGGTGGGAAACATACTGGGAGCAAATTTCCATAGAGGAGTCTGGAATATATGGGGTCAATCCCACTTGGGATTTTTTTGTGGATGCGGTAAAAGAACAGTATTATCCTGTTTCCAACCATGAGGACCAGTACATGAGATGGACCACACTGCGGCAAGAGAGGGGCCAAGCAGTTCCTGAGTTCACCAATACCTTCCATAACTTGTGCACCAAGCTGGGTATCAAAGACTCCGAGCGACATTTGGTTCTAAAATACTGTGGGGCTCTACACAGATACATCCAGACTGAAATGGATTTTCTAGACATCTGATCACTCGGTGCTGCTTATCGATATGATGTTAAAGTTGAGAAAAAATTTAAGCACCAGAACAAATGAGAGTTCGGGTCTGCAAATCCACAACAACCAAAGTATGACAAAGATGGCCCTAACAAACAGTCTCCCGAAAACCAGTCCAAGACACAGGAAAAGAAGGGTCACGGGAAGACAAAGAAGGAAACCGGAAAATGGTGCAATTTCCACAAAAGCCCTTCACACAACACCGATCAATGTCTCTCAAAAGATTCATTGGTGGCCGAGATCAAAGATAAGGAGCCGAACCCTGATTTAGAATCTGATTCTAAAAATATTGGTAAAGGATAGATCATTGACGCAAACCCCACTGCTATTATCACGACCGCAACAATTCAACCTGAAGAACCAAGAGATCCTTAAGAGGGGGGGCACCTTTTTCATTCACAGATGTGGGTGAAGGGGACTCGGCTACATTTATTGTTGATAGCAGTAGCCATAAGAACCTCATCTCAGTAGAGGTTGTCAAATAATTGGGATTGTCGACAACACCACACCCACAGCCATACAATATCGGGTGGCTTCGCCAAGGACGAGATAGTTCCAGAGGTAGTTTCGACTATAGAATACTAGAGGTAATTCCCTATAGAATACCAGAGGTAGTTCCCTATAGAGGGAGTCATCTCTATAGAATAATAGAAGTAGTTCTGACTACCATTCCACCAAAAACGTGCCGCAAGATAGTATCTCATACTGTAAAATTTAGCTTCTTCACAATTTGTTCAAAAGGGGAACAGAAGGACATTGGAACCACTACAACCTAGCCCCAAGCACCTTATATCCAACAGAAGCAGGTCGACAAGGTTGCAGCAAAGTGAAAAGATTCCTTCTGCACACTGTTCTCTCATGTAACCCGACTTGTTGAAAAGTCATGAGCGCCCCGTTTGGGAAAGTGAGTATATTTGTGTTTATGGTTGCATCTCTGATACATTTTTGTTATATTATTGAATATCTGTGATATCTCTATGGACTTCTTGATTATATCTCTGATCACATTTCATGCCAAAAATAATCCGGATCAGTGGTATCAGAGTAGGTTGTTCTTGATCATTTTTTTTCAGTGCATGTCCCCGACGAGGTACGAGTATAGCAAGTTGGGTATCGAGCTTGTATCTCTTGAAGACAATCACTCTCACACACCCAAGAAACCCTCAATGGCGGAAGAAAAGAAAAACGATGGAGCAAACGATCCTATGAATATGTTGCTTGAGCAAGCTCTCATGCGACAGAGGGACAAAATGATGGAGAATTTTTCCCACATCCTTCAACACCTACCAATAGTATCAGACGCATCTTCATCAAGCGGCTAATTTGGAGGCACTCCTCCTTTCAAGGTACAATTTAATTTTGATATTCATGTATTTGAAGGACAGATAGATGCAGAAGCCCTAGAAAAATGGTTAACCCTGCTAGAAGGTTATTTCTCTGTTCACAATTTTTTCGACAAAGAAAAGATCACCTTTTCACTCCTTAAAGCTCTCCCTCATGTCAAACATTGGTGGGAAACTTATTGGGAGAAAAGTTCCACAGAGGATTCTGGAATATATGGGGTCGATCCCACTTGGGATTTTTTTGTGGATGCAGTAAAAAAATAGTATTACCCTGTTGGAAACTATGAGGAGCAGTACATGAGATAGACCACACCATGGCAAGAGAGGGGCCAAGTAGTTCCGGAGTTCACCAATACCTTCCATACCTTGCACACCATGCTGGGTATCAAAGACTCTAAGTGACATTTGGTTCTGAAATACCATGGGGCTCTACACAGATGCATCCAGACTGAAATGGATTTTCTAGACATCTCATCACTCGGTGTTGCTTATCGATATCTTGTTAAAATTGAGAAGAAATTTAAGCACCAAAACAAACAGGAGTTCAGGTCTACAAATCTGCAAAAAACCAAAGTATGACAAAGATAACCCTAACAAATAGTTTCAAGAAAACCAGTCCAAGACACAGGAAAATAAGGGTCACGGGAAGACAAAGAAGGACACCGAAAAATGGTGTGATTTCCACAAAATACCTTGGCACAACACTGATGAATGTCGCTCAAAATAGTCATTGGTGGTTGAGATCAAAGACAAGGAGCCGAACCCTGATTCTGAATCTGATTCTGAAAATACTGGTAAATGACAGATCATTGATGCAAACCCCACTGCTATTGTCGCAACCGCAACAATCCAACCTGAAGAACCAAGAGATCCTTAAGAGGGGGAGCACCTTTTTCATTCATAGATGTGGGTGAAGGGGACCCTGCTACATTTTATTATTGATAGTAGAAGCCAGAAGAACCTCATCACAGCAGAGTTCATCAAATAGTTGGGATTGTTGACAACACCACACCCACAACCATACAATATCGGGTGGCTTCACCAAGGACAAGATAGTTCCAGAGCTAGTTCTGACTATAGAATACTAGAGGTAGTTCCCTATAGAATACCAGAGGTAGTTCTCTATAGAGGGAGTCATCTCTATAGAATACCAGAGGTAGTTCCGACTACCATTCCACCAAAAACATGTCGCAAGATAGTATCTCATACTGTAAAATTCAGCTTCTTCACAATCTGTTCAAAAGGGGAACAGAAGGACATTGGAACCAGTACAACCTAGCCCCAAGCACCTTCTATCCAACTGAAGCAGGTCGACAAGGCTGTAGAAAAGTGCAAAGATTCCTTCTGCACACCGTCCTCTCATGTAACCCGACTTGTTGAACAGTCTCAGACTTGTTGAAAAGTCATGAGGGCCCCATTTGGGTAAGTAAGTATATCTGTGTTTATGGTTGCATCTCTGATACATTTTTGTTATATTATTGAATATCTACGATATCTCTATGCATTTCTTTATTATATCTCTGATCACATTTCATGCCGAAAATAATCCGAATCAGTGGTATCAGAACAGGATGTTCTTGATCATTTTGTTTTCAGTGCATGTCCCTGACGAGGTACGAGTATAGCAAGTTGGGTCTCAAGATTGTCTCTCTTGAAGACAATCGCTCTCGCACACCTAAGAAACCCTCAATGGGGGAAGAAAAGAAAAATGACGCAGCAAACGATCCTATCAATATGTTGCTTGAGCAAGCTCTCACGCGACAGAGGGACGAAATGATGGAGAATTTTTCCCACATCCTTCAACGCCTGTCGATAGCATCAGGTGCATCTTCATCAAGCGACCACTTTGGAGGCACCTCGCCTTTCAAGGTACAATTTAATTTTGATATTCCTGTATTTGAAGGACAAATAGATGCAGAAGCCCTAGAAAAATGGTTAATCCTGCTAGAAGGTTATTTCTTTGTTCACAATTTTTCCGAAAAAGGAAAGATCACCTTCGCACTCCTTAAAGCTCACCTTCGCACTCCTTAAAGCTCTCCCTCATGTCAAACATTGGTGGGAAATGTATTGGGAGAAAAGTTCCATAGAGGAGTCTGGAATATATGGGGCCGATCCCACTTTGGATTTTTTTGTGGATGCAGTAAAAGAACAATATTACCCTGTTGGCAACTATGAAGACCAGTATATGAGATAGACCACACAACGATAAGAGAGGGGCCAAGCAGTTCCGGAGTTCACCAATACCTTCCATACCTTGCACACCAAGATGGGTATCAAAGACTCCAAGCGACATTTGGTTCTGAAATACCATGGGGCTCTACACAGATACATCCAGACTGAAATGGATTTTTTGGACATCTCATCACTCGGTGCTGCTTATCAATATGTTGTTAAAATTGAGCAGACATTTAAGCACCAGAACAAATGGGAGTTTGGGTCTGCAAATCCGCAGCAACCAAAGTATGACAAAGACGACCCTAACAAATAGTTTCAAGAAAACCAGTCCAAGACACAGGAAAATAAGGGTCACGGGAAGACAAAGAAGGACACTGAAAAATGGTGCAATTTCCACAAAGGCTAAGATCAAGGACAAGGAGTCGAACCCTGATTCAGAATCTGATTCAGAAAATATTGGTAAAGGACATATCATTGATGCATACCCCACTGCTATTGTCGTGATCGCAACAATTCAACCTAAAGAACCAAGAGATCCTTAAGAGGGGGAGAACCTTTTTCATTCATAGATGTGGGTGAAGGGGACCCTACTACATTTCATTGTTGATAGCGGAAGCCAGAAGAACCTCATCACAATAGAGGTCATCAAACAATTGGGATTGTCGACAACACCACACCGAGAGCCATGCAATATCAGGTGGCTTCGCCAAGGATGAGATAGTTCCAGAGGTAGTTCCGACTATAGAGTACCAGAGGTAGTTCCCTATAGAGGGAGTCATCTCTATAGAATACTAGAGGTATTTCCGACTACCGTTCCACCAAAAATGTGCCGCAAGATAGTATCTCATATTGTAAAATTCAGCTTCTTCAAAATTTGTTCAAAAGGGGAACATAAGGACATTGGAACCACTATAACCTAGCCCCAAGCACCTTCTATCCAACAGAAGCAGGTCGACAAGGTTGCAGCAAAGCGCAAAGATTCCTTCTGCACACCGTCCTCTCATGTAACCCGACTTGTTGAACAGTCTCAGACTTGTTGAAAAGTCATGAGGGCCGCGTTTGGGTAAGTGAGTATATCTGTGTTTATGGTTGCATCTCTGATACATTTTTGTTATATTATTGAATATCTGCGATATCTCTGTGCATTTTTTTATTATATCTCCGATCACATTTCATGTCAAAAATAATCTGGATCAATGGTATCAGAACAAGTTGTTCTTGATCATTTGTTTTTCAATGAATGTTCCCGATGAGGTACGAGTATAGCAAGTTGGGTCTCAAGCTTGTCTCTCTTGAAGACAATCGCTCTCGCACACCCAAGAAACCCTCAATGATAGAAGAAAAGAAAAATGATGGAGCAGATGATCCTATCAATTTGTTGCTTGAGAAATCTCTCATGCGACAGAGGGACGAAATGATGGAGAATTTTGTCCACATCCTTCAACACCTGCTGATAGCATCAGGCACATCTTCATCAAGCGACCACATTGGAGGCACCTTGCCTTTCAAGGTACAAGTTAATATTGATATTCTTGTATTTGAAGGACAGATAGATACAGAAGACCTAGAAAAATGGTTAACTCTGCTAGAAGGTTATTTCTCTGTTCACAATTTTTTCGACAAAAAAAAGATCACCTTCACACTCCTTAAAGCTCTCCCTCATGTCAAACATTGGTGGGAAACTTACTGTGAGAAAAGTTCCACAGAGGAGTCTGGAATATATGGGGCCGATCCCACTTGGGATTTTTTTGTGGATGCAGTAAAAGAACAATATTATCTTTTTGGTAACTATGAGGACCGGTACATGAGATGGACCACACTGCGACAAGAGAGGGGCCAAGCTATTCGAGAGTTCACCAATACCTTCCATAACTTGCGCACCAAGATAGGTATCAAATACTCTGAGGGACAGTTGGTTATGAAATACTATGGGGCTCTACATAGATACATCAAGATTGAAATGGATTTTCTGGACATCTCATCACCCAATGCTGCTTATCGATGTGTTGTTAAAATTGAGTCAAAATTTAAGCACCAGAACAAACGGGAGTTTGGGTCTGCAAATCCACAACAACCAAAGTATGACAAAGACTTCCCTAACAAACAGTCTCCCAAAAACCATTCCAAGACACAGGAAAATAAGGGTCACAAGAAGACAAAGAAGGACACCGGAAAATGGTGTGATTTCCACAAAATCCCTTGGCACAACACCGATGAATGTTGCTCAAAAAATTCATTGATCGACAAGCTCAAAGACAAGGAGCTGAACCCTGATTCAGAATATGATTCTGAAAATACTGGTAAATGACAGATCATTGATGTAGACCCCATTGTTATTGTCACGACTGCAACAATTCAACCTGAAGAACCAACAGATCCTGAAGAGGGGGAGCACCTTTTTCATTCACAGATGTGGGTGAAGGGGACCCTATTACATTTTATTGTTGATAGTGGAAGCTAGAAGAACCTCATCTCAGTAGAGGTCATCAAACTATTGGGATTGTCAACAACACCACACCTGCAACCATACAACATCGGGTGGCTTTACCAAGGACGAGATATTCTTGTCATCTAGCAGTGTTGATTGTCATACGGTATCCAACCCTTAAAGGATGAGGTATTATGTGATGTTTCCCCACTGGATGTCTGTGATGTTCTCTTGGGCCAACCATATATGTGGAAGCGCCATGTTGTTTATGAGTCTCGACCTCGTAGTGTCATTGTTACTTTGGGGGGTCATCTCTATAGAATACCAGAGGTAGTTCTGACTACCGTTCCACCAAAAAAATGTCGCAAGGTAGTATCTCATAATGCAAAATTCAGCTTCTTCACAATCTGTTCAAAAGGGAAATAGAAGGACATTAGAACCACTACAACCTCGCCCTAAGCACCTTCTATCCAACAGAAGCAGGTCGACAAGGTTGCAGCAAAGTGAAAATATTCCTTCTGCACACTGTCCTCTCATGTATCCCAACTTGTTGAATAGCCTCAGCCTCAACAGGTTCGTGACAGACTTCCACAAACTGAGCAACGCGACGTCTCCATCAAGGCAAGCAGCTCACTAAGATACAGATTCAGAAAACACTTTTCCCTCTCCCCAGGGAACTCAACTCAATGGAGACCATTGCTTCCTAAGGAGGGAGGATTCATTCAGGTGGATATCGGTCTCCACCCACCTTTTCCAGCTGGCTCAAAACAGTTTTCTGGCAATTTTGGCAATTTACTATTTTTAGCAGTTTTTAACTTTCGGGGCCATTTTGAGGGCCCAAATGAAGGTTTTTCGAGATCGAGGTTCTCAATTATAGTCAAAGTCATGATATATCCCCCAAAAGTAATATCCTTGATGATACCTTTTCAACAAGCTATCACAAGCCTAAAACGGAGATCGTATGTAAAAGTTACGACCCCGAGAGGTTGATGTACTCACTTACCCAAATGGGGCCCACATGACTTTTGGCGCTTCATCTCCTAGGGTTAGGTTTTTGGATGTCTAGGGTTTTTGGAATTCCTACTTATTGTAAAAATGCCTCCAGAGTCTCGTTGTGATTATCTTCTTGCGAATTCGAGTAGCCGTCACATTTCTTCTCAGAGATGAGCTGCCACCATTCTAGCGAGTCTTTCACTCTGTATTTTTACAGTGTCTGTACATTTCTTTCATTAATAGAAATTGTGTATTACTATATATCTTTGTTTATGGTTGCATCTCTGATAAATTTCTGTTATATTATTGAATATCTTCGATATATCTGTGTATTTCTTTATTATATCTCCAATCTCATTTCGTGCCGAAAATAATCCGAATCAGTGGTATCAGAGCAGGCTGTTCTTGATCAGGTTTTTTTTCAGTGCATGTCCCTGACGAGATATGAGTATAGCAAGTTGGGTCTCAAGATTGTCTCTCTTGAATACAATCTCTCTCGCACACCCAAGAAACCCTCAATGGCAGAAGAAAAGAAAAATGACGGAGCAGACGATCCTATCAATCTGTTGCTTGAGCAAGCTCTCACGCAACAGAGGGACAAAATGACAGAGAATTTTTCCCACCTCCTTCAATGCCTGTTGATAGCATCAGACGCATCTTCATCAAGTGGCCACATTGAAGGCACCTCACCATTCAAGGTACAAGTTAATATTGATATTCCTGTATCTGAAGGACAGATAGATGCAGAAGACCTAAAAAAATGGTTAACTTTGCTAGAAATTTATTTCTCTGTTCACAATTTTTTCGACAAAGAAAATATCACCTTCACACTCCTTGAAGCTCTCCCTCATGTCAAACATTGGTGGGAAACTTACTGGGAGAAAAGTTCCACAGAGGAGTTTGGAATATATGGGGCCGATCCCACTTGGGATTTTTTTGTGGATGCGGTAAAAAAACAGTATTATCCTGTTGGAAACTATGAGGACCGGTACATGAGATGGACCACACTGCGACAAGAGAGGGGCCAAGCAGTTCTAGAGTTCACCATTACCTTCCATACCTTGCACACCAATATGGGTATCAAAGACTCTGAGGGACATTTGGTTATGAAATATTGTGGGGCTCTACACAGATACATCAAGACTGAAATGGATTTTCTGGACATCTCATCACTCAGTGTTGCATATCGATGTGCTTTTAAAATTGAGTCGAAATTTAAGCACCAGAACAAATGGGAGTTTGGGTCTACAAATCCCCAACAACCAAAGTATGAAAAAGATGGCCCTAACAAACAATCTCCCGAAAACCATTCCAAGACACATAAAAAGAAGGGTCACAAGAAGACAAAGAAGGACACCGGAAAATGGTGTGATTTCCACAAAATCCCTTGGAACAACACTGATGAATGTCGCTCAAAACAATCATTTATGGACAAGTTCAAAGATAAGGAGCCGAACCTTGATTCGGAATCTGATTCTGAAAATACTGGTAAATGACAGATCATTGACGTAGATCATATTTCTATTGTCGCGACCGCAACAATTCAACCTGAAGAACCAACAAATCCTAAAGAGGGGGAGTGCCTTTTTCATTCACAGATGAGGGTGAAGGGGACCCCGCTACATTTTATTGTTGATAGCAGAAGCCAGAAGAACCTCATCTCAGTAGAGGTGATCAAACAGTTTGGATTGTTGATAACACCACACCCCAGCCATACAACATCGGGTGGCTTTGCCAAGGACAAGATCTTCGTGTCAACCAGCAGTGTCGATTGTCATAAAGTATCCAACCCTTCAAGGATGAAGTATTATGTGATGTTGCCCCACTGGATGTCTATGATGTTATCTTGGGCCAACCATATATGTCGAAGCGCCATGTTGTTTATGAGTCTCGACCCCGCAATTTCATTGTTACTTTGGGGGCTCATCTCTATAGAATACCAAAGGTAGTTCCGACTACCGTTCCACCAAAAAAGTGTCGCAAGGTAGTATCTCATACTGCAAAATTCAGCTTCTTCACAATCTGTTCAAAAGGGGAACAGAAGGACATTGGAACCACTACAACCTTGCCTCAAGCACCTTATATCCAACAGAAGCAGGTCGACAAGGTTGCAGCAAAGCACAAAGATTCCTTCTGCACACTATCCTCTCATGTAGCCCAACTTGTTGAATAGCCTCAGCCTCAACAAGTTCATGACAAACTTCCACAAACTGAGCAACGCAACGTCTCCAGTAAGGCAAGCAGCTCACCAAGATGCAGATTCAGCAAACGCTTTTCCCTCTCCCCGGGAACGCAACGCAATGGAGACCATTGCTTCCTAAGGAGGGAGGATTGATCCAAGTGGATATCGATGGCCACCCACCTTTTCCAGCTGGCTCAAAATAGTTTTCCGGCAATTTTGGCAATTTACTATTTTTAGCAATTTTTAACTTCCGGGGCCATTTTGAGGGCCCAAATGAAGGTTTTTCGAGATCTGTAACATCCCGCTCTGGAGCACTGAGCGAACTTATTCTTTGAGGACACTTTCTCGCAAGTGATCTGGATTATTATGCTATTAAAACTTTTGATTTTGATTATGAGGCATTATGAGTTGATGATATGTTGTTTTACTGCATTGACATAGATAGGTGCTATTGACTCAGTTTACTGAGTGTGCAGGATTTTGGACCTTGAGGATGCAAAGGCATCGATGGAACCCCTTGGACTCTGGATTGAGTCAGGGAATGTACCATTGGGGTTTGATTGTTTTTACTATGATATTAGTGCATCTGATTAGATGATATGATATGGATATATTCTGACATGATTTGTTGATGATGCAGGCTAATGATAGCTTTCCGACCAGACTCACATGTGGAGTGAAGGGGTCACGCACGATTACCAGATATGCTGAGGGAGAGGTGTGGACAGCAGCCCTTCCATATCCTACTAGCACTCCCACCGTGGCTCGAACTGTAGGTTAACATTTACCTAGTTCGAGAGGACCCACGATGCCGTGAGGGAAGACAACGACAGTCGCTCACGATGATTCTAAGCGACGCGCAATAAGGCGAGGGCCTTATTCCTTAGAAGCCCTTAGTCTCCCAAAAGTTCACCTGGTGGAGTATTGACTCCAGGGGTTATTGATGTCTACCAAGTCAGTCAAGAGGCGAGTATCACCCTTGGAGCACGTGGTGCATCCTGAAGGACACGTCGCGCAAGAAAAATTGAGAGAGACGAGTGGCACCCTTGGAGCATGTAGTGCATCCTGAAGGGCATGTCACACAAGGGAAATATATTAGGGCGAGTGGCACCCTTGGAGCACCTAGTGCGTCCTGAAGGGCACATCGCAGTGTTGATGATAGATGAATGAACCTAGACAGTCTTAGGATGATCAATGTGAAAAAAAAAAAAAAAACATTTTCCCTAATAAAATGTCGCCCATCACGAAAATTTAAGGTTTAAGTCTAAACTATGCTAGTGGTAAAATTTTATCGCCCTATAAAAAATAATAATAATAATGAAAATAAAAACCACATAAATAGTAATTATGACCTTCTTTAAATCTTGTAACACGAAGGGAGTAAGAAATTAATTGTTTCATAAAAAAAAAAAAAACTGTTGGATTAAAATTTAAAAGGGAATTAATCGTTTTATTATTTTATGATAATTTAAGATATATTAATTTAATGAGAAAAGGGAAAAGGGGGTTAATTTCCACACCTGCCTTTTTGAGTTCTAACAAAAAGGGGAAAGAGGGAAAAATCTAAAAATTTAGGAAACTAGGAAAAGATGTAAACATAAAAGGGAAAAAAGCGGAAAGTCAAACTTAGAAAAGTATCTACCATTTAAGAGATTTCTAATTTAAACTAAACTAGCAATTTAATAATAGGGAAATCCATTAAAACCTGTAAGAGAATTTGGGGACACCTAGGAGTGATTCTAGGAGTAACTCTAGGTGGGTGAAGGAAATAAGGATAATTAATTAATTAAAGAAATTAATTTATGGAGGGATGTAGGGGATGGGGGACACTTGTACGGAGAGGAATTTTTAGGAATTTATTTTTAAAACTTTGATTAAATGAGATTTTAGGAAAGAAAGGAAGTTCGAACTTGTGGGAGTTGGGATACCCAGCTCAGTGAGGGGTGGTAGCTCGGCCTTGCGAGGCGAGCTGGGAGCTAGTCAAAATCTCTGGATAGTGAGTGAGTGGACCCTTTGCGGCTCGGGGGGCTAAGGGGGAATAAGAGTACCCCTAGCATTGGCTGGGAGGTACCGGCGAAGTCTTGTCGGTCGGCAAGCAGAAGTTGCAAGGAGCGTGCAGGACATCATTCAAAGAGGGCGATCAGGCAACAGTATGCTCTCTTCATTTTGTATGGTAGATTATATTAGGACTTATGCTTGGATCTTCTTTTTAAAGGAGAAGTAAAATGATTTTGTTAAATTGGTTTTCTGAAATTTTTGCCTAGCTCAATGATAGATTGACTCTCATGGTTTATTTACCTGCACGTCTTGACCACCTTGTTGTGTTGATTTTGACCTTCGTGGTTGTCTAGCCTTCATCCCTAGCTCACCAGTCCTCGCCTGAGTAGTCGGCCAGGAGCCTGATCTACGATCGTCGCCTTAGCGTTAAAAGACCTATGGATCTCAGCGCCCTGCTTTTCTGTGCGAGGATGATGGGTGAAGGATGTTCCTGTCAGCCATCTACCTCTATTGATTGTTATTGGTTGATCTCAAATCTTGTGCCTTCATGTGAATGATGAATTTTGTGTCGCATGTTTAATCCTTTCCGCGATTGGCGTACCTTCTATCCTTGCGATTAATTGTTTCTGGCTGTGATTTTTTGTCGCCTTCGTTCTTCTCCTGCCCTTCTAATGACCTTGGAATGACAACAAATTTACCCTTGATGGCAGCGAATTCGCACCTTGAGTGACTTCATTTTTAAAATGGAAAATCCCTTTTTTTTTAAATGCATTATTACCACCCTTATAATTGTGATTTTGTTTCATGTGAATGACTGTGCCTTATCAGTTTGTGTTCCTTTTATATTCGCATGGTGACCGTATGATAGGGCTTTATGACTGGTGACTGCATACTTAACTAAGGACAGCATGTTTATCTAGTGTCTGCGTTGTTACTGTGTAGACATTTTCCCTTTTATTTACTGAGGTTTTCTTTTCACATGCACGGGGAGGATGGTCGAGATTTTTTACCTTGCTTAGGTTGTGATTCTACAAATTTTTCTTACTGCAACTTAATCTATTTAGACCAGTGATACCCTTTTACCGTGGCAGTGAGTTTCTTTTTTGGGGTTAATAGTCAGCGCCTGAGTTTTACACAGCAATTATTTCTTGAGATAATTTCTTCCCTCGATTTATTCCAGTGAAATTACTCCAGTGATTTCACCTGCGAATCTCCTGGTTAATACCTGTGTTGTGAAGGATAGTGAATCCCCTTTCTATGGATGCATTCTTAACGGTTATATGACAGCAATTTAGTAAATGGTTGTGTTTTCCTTTCCCACTTTTGTTGGACTGTGATTTTACCCTTGACTGCAAACTAAATACATTTAGATAACGACACCATACTTTTAGTTGGTCAGATATGCCTTATGGATAAAAATTTTGTGTTGATGAAGTCTGATTTCAGTTTTAAATTGTTGGGCATTGTCATCTTTAAATACTGAAATCGTGCCTAGTGGGTAACTGGAAATTCGCCCAAAACTTATGAAGTCTACTCTCATTTCTAATTATTGGGTGTTTCCATATTTAAAGACTGAAATCATTCCTGGTGGGTAACTGACAATTCGCCCAAAACTTATGAAGTATGATCTTGTTTTTAATTGATGGGCATTGCCATCATTATGACTGAAATCATTGCCTGGTGTATAACTGGCAATTGCCAACTTTTAAGTTTGCTTCATTTTCTTTTTGCTGGGTGACCGACCACTTATCACTGTGTCTTCATGTCTCTTGCCAGCCTTGTCTTGACCACCCTTCCCTCTGTCGGTAATGTAAGGTATAGCTTGAAGGTATATGGCTTTAAAACTCATTAATGAATATGGTAGTAAACTCATTGAATGCATAGGGCAGTAAATCTCATTGAATGGGCATGGAATCAAATGCATTGATTGGCTCTGATTGGCATTTAATATTAAACCGCAAGATAGCGGTAATCTTGCATCGAATAGAGTAGAAATGGGTTTTTTTTATAACCACATAACAACATTAATTTTTTCATGGAATGGTACTCATTCATGGACAATAGCCCCTTGTATAATTTAGACAACAATTGCAATTAATCGCCAGCAGATTTTTATATGTGATGGATTTGCATGATGTAAGTAATACTATGGAAGGGTGTTACATTAATAATGACATACATTTCAATATAGTTAATATCGTTATGTACTTTTAAGTTGTTAAATTAGGATGTAATTCTTTAGTAATATAGACTTGTATTTAGTGAGCAATTCAGACTTGTATTTAACTTACACCTTGGCCTTGTGTTTTGCCTTGTGTCCAACTTCGACTAGTAACTAAATTATAAGTTAGACTTGTATTAAACCATAGTTTAGTCTTATAATTATTGAGATGTGTATCGAAGTTGTATGCTAGACTTGTTTTAATATTAATGTGGATTGTAATTATGGACTCAAGTGACTAGATAAATTGATTCGCACTTAAGGTTAAAATTTTAGGATACATGGATGACCATATGGTAATGTAGACCCACTCAATTTAAGTTGCATTTAATGATTGTACAATTGTTGACTAGTTGTGATTTAGACTGGTTAACTGATCTGTTATTAACACCCTTTTTTTTTTAATCATAGATATTGACCTTTCAGCCTAGATTAATGGTTGGTTGTTGACGAAGTCATTTTGGCTTGTGCTTCTTGTTGAGGGTGTGGTTGTTCATTATAATGAATGTTTGTACTTGGTTTTGTAAACATTTAATGTGCCTGGTCTGCTTGTGTCGGGGGGGATGTAGACACCTCCTTGTTCCTCAGAATAGTCACCAGCCTTGAGACCTTAAATGGTCAAAATCGATGGGAACCTAGGCTTGAGAATTTCTTATGTGTCCTGGAGGTCCTAACCATTGCAGGGTAGGATGGGCGGGTAGTCATTTTTATTCTTCATCAGTTGAGTGTCGGACATTGCTTCCAAATGCTTGATGTGATTTTATGTTAGGTCATTATGTTGTTGTTGTGTGAGTTGCAGGTGTTGTGTTCGTCATCTTGTTGCAGTGTTGATCATAATGTCATTATTACCTTCATACACACACACAAAAAAAAAAAATTAAGGGTGCTTTTATCGGTTGTACATCGTAGGAGTCGTACCAGATGGGTATGTCACAAGATCAAGGTTCTTAATGATAGTTGAAGGCATGATTTTCCACCAAAATTAATCTCTTTGACGATACATTTCCAACGAGCTATCACATGCCTAAAACGGATATCGTATGCAAAAGTTACGACCACGGGAAGTTGATGTACTCACTTACCCAAACAGGGCCCACATGACTTTTGGCACTTCATCTCCTAGGGTTAGGTTTTTTGATGTCTAAGTTTTTTGGCATTCCTTCTTATTGTAAAAAGGCCTTCAGAGCCACATCGTAATCAACTTCTTGCGAATTCGAGTAGTCATCACATCTCTTCTCAGAGATAAGCTACCACCATTCTAGCGAGTCTTTCACTCTGTATTTTTACAATCTCTGTACATTCCTTTCATTAATAGAAATTGTGTATTACTGTATATCTATGTTTATGGTTGCATCTCTGATACATTTATGTTATATTATTGAATATCTACGATATCTCTATGCATTTCTTTATTATATCTCAGATCTCATTTCGTGCCGAAAATAATTCAGATCAGTGGTATCAGACCAGGTTGTTCTTGATCGGGTTTTTTTCATTGCATGTCCCCGACGAGGTCTGAGTATAGCAAGTTGGGTATCGAGCTTGTATCTCTTGAAGGAAATCGCTCTTGCACACCCAAGAAACCCTCAATGGTGGAAGAAAATAAAAATGACGGAGCAGATGATCCTATCAATCTGTTTCTTGAGCAAGCTCTCACGCAACAGAGGGACAAAATGATGGAGAATTTTTCCCACATCCTTCAACGCCTGCTGATAGCATCAGGTGCATCTTCATAAGGCGGACACTTTCGAGGCACCTCACCTTTCAAGGTACAATTTAATTTTGATATTCCTGTATTTGAAGGACAGATAGATGTAGAAGCCCAAGAAAAATGGTTAACTCTGCTAGAAGGTTATTTCTCTGTTCACAATTTTTCCGACAAAGAAAAGATCACCTTCGCACTCCTTAAAGATCTCCCTTATGTCAAACATTGGTGGGAAACTTACTGGGAGAAAAGTTCCAAAGAGGATTATGGAATATATGGGGTTGATCCCACTTGGGATTTTTGTATGGATGCGGTAAAAGAACAGTATTACCCTGTTGAAAACTATGAGGACCGATACATGAGATGGACCACACTGTGGCAAGAGAGGGGCCAAGTAGTTCCAGAGTTCACCAATACCATCCATACCTTGTGCACCAAGCTGGGTATCAAAGAATCTGAGCGACATTTGGTTCTGAAATACTGTGGGGCTCTATACAGATACATCCAGACTTAAATGCATTTTTTGGACATCTCATCACTCGGTGTTTCTTATCGATATATTGTTAAAATTGAGCAGAAATTTAAGCACCAGAATAAATGGGAGTTCGGGTCTACAAATTCATAACAACCAAATTATGACAAAGATGACCCTAACAAACGGTCTCCCGAAAACCATTCCAAGACACAGGAAAAGAAGGGTCACGAGAAGACAAAGAAGGACACCGAAAAATGGTGTGATTTCCACAAAAGCCCTTGGCACAACACCGATGAATGTCGCTCAAAATAGTCATTGGTGGCTGAGATCAAAGACAAGGAGCTGAACCCTGATTCTGAATATGATTCTGAAAATACTGGTAAATGACAGATTATTCACGCAAACCCCATTGCTATTTTTGTGACCGCAACAATTCAACCTAAACAACCAACAGATCCTGAAGAGGGTCAGCACCTTTTTCATTCACAGATGTGGGTGAAGGGGACCCCACCACATTTTATTGTTGATAGCGGAATCCAGAAGAACTTCATCTTAGAAGAGGTCGTCAAACAGTTAGGTTTGTCGACAACACCACACCCATAGCCATACAACATCCGGTGGCTTCGCCAAGGACGAGATCTCCATGTCAGCCAGCAGTGTCAATTGTCATACGGTATCCAGACCTTCAAGGATGAGGTATTATGTGATGTTTCCCCACTAGATGTCTGTGATGTTTTATTGGGCCAACCATATATGTGGAAGCGTCACATTGTTTATGAGTCTTGACCCCGTAGTGTCATTGTTACTTTGGGAGGTCATCTCTATAAAATACCGAAGGTAGTTCTGACTACCATTCCACCAAAAAAGTGTCGCAAGGTAGTATCTCATACTACAAAATTCAGCTTCTTCACAATCTGTTCAAAAGGGGAACATAAGGACATTGGAACCACTACAACCTCGCCCCAAGCACCTTCTATCCAACAGAAGGAGATCGACAAGGTTGCAGCAAAGAAAAAAGATTCATTCTACACATCATCCTCTCATGTAGCCCAGCTTGTTGAACAGCCTCAGCCTCAACAGGTTTGTGACAAACTTCCACAAATTGAGCAGCGCGACGTCTCCAGCAAGACAAGCAGCTCACCAAGATGCAGATTCAACAAACTCTTTTCCCTATCCCCCGGGAACTCAATTCAATGGAGACCATTTCTTCCTAAGGAGGAAGGATTGATCCAGGCAGATATCAGTGGCCACCCACCTTTTCTGGCTGGCTCAAAACAGTTTTTTGGCAATTTTGGCAATTTACTATTTTTAGCAGTTTTTAACTTATGGAGCCATTTTGAGGGCCCAAATGAAGGTTTTTCAAGATATAGGTTCTCAATGATATCCAAAGGCATTATTAATACCCCAAAATTAATCCCCTCAACAATACCTTTCCAACGAGCTATCACACGCCTAAAATGGAGATCGTATGCAAAAGTTATGACCTCGGGAAGTTGATGTACTCACTTACCCAAACGGGGCTATTATAACCCTAATTTGCACCATACATGCTTACCTGGCATCAGGCCATCTCAGATCCCTTCTTTTCCAAAGCACTACTGAACAACTCTTTAAAAAACCTCTTTTATAAGGGCCCACGTTCCCTACTCCATTACTAAACGCGTGTACACGCTAGCTGACCTAAAACAACCCGCATGTACCTACAAAAGAACGAAAAAAGGAAAGTTGCCGACGAAACACACATCTTTGGGTGAGTTAACTGAAACTCCCGACCATGCATGGCCAAGGGTTCATCCAAATACCTAGCTTCTTCTAGCCTATAAAAGAAGGGTTAGGGGTCCCATTTGGAGAAGGAGAATAAGAGTAAAGAAACTCTACCCAATTGCACATTCCCATTGTCCCAACCCTTTAGCCATCCTTATGCAAAGAGAGATACAAAGAAAAGAAGTTGGAGGACATTTGAAGAGGAGCCCAAGATCAGGTTCGCAGAGTAGTGGTCGGTCTCGACATTGTAAGTTGATTCATTAAAGTTAATAATAAAGAAATGCTTTTCCCGTCCCACTATATGAGTTCTTCATAGTTTAGCGAATATATGTTTGAATCTCTAACCCATTAATCTGTAGAACAAATGCATGTAGAGTTTTTTGCTTTTTTTGTACGCAGGTCAATCTTGAGAGGATAGTTGCCAACAAGTGATCAAGCATGAAGAAGGATCGACATGGAATGTTCGGAACAAGGTATGTTCATTTAACCATGTATTTGCTTAAAAGAAATGGGGATTAGGTCTAGGATGAAGGTAGAAAGTAGGATTCTTTTGGTCTTATCTGCATGCATAATATAACCCTAAGCGCTAGTCCGTAGGGGGATTTCCCACCACAACAGAATTGGCGAACATACTGGGGAAGTCTCTAGGGTTCCTAGGAATATATTTGGGTATTTTTAAAAGACTGGTTTTCTTTCCTGTTTTTTGAAGTTTCTACAAAGTTTGAGCTAACAGAGATTCTAGTCTTCCATACCAACTATCTTTGTTTCTTTGCTTGACTGTGATTTTTTTCGAGACCACCAGAGGTACACGCGGCCTGCATAAGGTCTGCACGTGTGTACCCATGCCCTACTTTCTTATAGCCCACGTGTAAATGCTAGCTGAAGAAGTAACAGTAGCGTGTATGATTCCAGAAATTTTTTGAGGCAGTCATCCTCTTCTCTGTCAGAATCAGTCATTCTCATGGGTTTTCTAGAACTCTTTCTAGTCTTGGTTGTTTGTAGTCTATAGCTTAGGGTTCATCTCAGATTGGTTTGTTTTACAAAAATTTTCTTTACATTGTTTTCTATTTTCTGTTAAAGAAAGTGTCTAAGCCTTCAAGAGATCATGGTTCTCAATATCAGTGGTCTCTTCCTGGTTTGGATTGTATGTTTTTATTTGTTTCAGAGTTTTAGAGATACACACAGCCTGTATAAGGCCAGCACGTGTGTACACGCCCTCTGTCTCTACACATCTCGCGTGCACATGTTTGTTGTTGAATTGTCAATAGTGTGCTTGTGCAGGATAGTTTTTGTTGAGGGTGAGGCAGTCATCATTTCCCTTGACAAGAGTTATACCTCTCAGGTTTTTGAATCTCTGTCCTAGCAGTCAGTAGCTTAGGTTTGATCTCAGCCATAGCTTTCTTTTTTCATTTAAAAGTTTTCATCAAAATTTCCTCTAAGTTTTTTAGACAAGTGTGAGAGTCCTTTTTTAGGTTGCTAGAGTGTGATTTCTTGAAGTGATTCTTTGCGATCTGTGATTAGGCTAGAAGTTTTTTTTCTTGGTTTTTGACTTGTTGATATTTTCCCTTTTTGCTTTGTGAGCATTTGAATAAAAATAAAATCTTTCATTTCTTTGTTTGGTTGAAAAGTAATTTTTTGCATTAGTAACCAGGGAAAAGTCATTGCTTTCATAAGTTCTTGATAGTTTACTTAGATCATAAGTAGCTTGTAGTCGAGTGAAATCCTTCTTTGAGTTTGTTGTTCAAAAGATCTTAGAAAATTTCTTAAAAAAAAAAAGTTTGAAAAGTTGTTGAAAATTTGCGTTAAGTGAAGTTTTTGTTTCCAGCTTTCTGTTCATTTTTACTTTCGTCTTTCAAAAATCACTAGTTTCACTTTCATACCCTTTGACATAAGACAATCCATAAAATTGACACTAAATCTAAAATTCATTAGACTTTTATGTTTGTAGGGTTAACCAACTAGTTCAGGATTCGGGCCTTGGATTAGGTTGGAGAGAAAACTCTTCAAGACCATTAAAATCAAACATTGAAGTCTGAGTTAGGGAGTGTCCAAGTCCAGTATCGTGAAAGTTATCCAGGACCCACCTCTAACACAAGGGATAAACAAGAGGTCACGTGTGGAAAGGTAGAGGAGATAACCCCTCCAAAGCTAGACCAATCATAGTGGAGAACACATATAGAGGGCTTGTCTTGGGATTCCATCGATTGCATTTTTCACGGAGCTTCGTGGGTCTCAAATCTGTTCGATGTCCTCAGTTGTCTTCTGGACCACTTGCTTTCGATACCCTTGACAGGTTTCGGGCTTGATACCCTGCTCATTGTGGTCTACCCGACTTTCAACTGTACCTTCCTGGTGACTGTTCGCGCGTTGGAAACCTAGTTGCCTATCTTTTTTAGGGACATACACAGGTGACTGCGGGGGTATACCACGGTACCTAGCATAGACATCGGGCCATGATTTGCAGAGTATATACGAAGTGTGCTTCTATGTTCAATTTGCACTTGCACCAGTAAGTTTCTCTAGTGTTGGTTGTTGTAACTGTTCTTCCAATTAATTTAGTTTTCGCCTGTCTTATTTTATAGGGACTTTTTTAGTGTGTGTTTCTTTTGAATGATCAGAACACTCTAGAGTGTCTTTGATCTTATCACATAGTGGAGGATCATGATCTTTGTCGGTCATGGAGGCTTCCTGGCCTACCGCCGATTACACTGGAGCCACCCCCGCCACCATTAAGGTGAAAGCTAGACCAACAAGGGTCTTTTGAAGCGACCGGGTCACAAGAAATTGTGCCCGACCAACATCCAGAGGAATCGACCATTTTAGACCTTGGAGTGAAATCTTTTGGTCTGGTTGAAACCTCCACCACTGATCTTTTAGCACCCACCATCATACCGATTCATCCTTACGAGTGACAGACAGTGTCGCATGCAGCAATGGAAACAAATGTTGTTACTCCTTCTGGGAATTCTTCAATTCCCACTACGATTTTCAACACAAGAGATTTTCCACCTCCTAAAACACCGTCACATGTCCAAGCCACCATGGTCTCGACCTCCTCTACATCGCATAGTGGTCTGATCCCGTCCCTAGCGATGGCCACAACCCCTTTCACACCAAGTGCGACAGGCCCTCCATTCTCATATGGGATTCCTAGTTCAGGTACAAGTCCTATACTTTCCTACTCCACTTCACAGACTTCAGGTCTGGGGGAAGGGGGCTCTAACGCTCCTCTGCAAGGCCACATGGGGGGCACTTCTACTCCTTTTAACGCTTTCCCTTACGGGGGAGGTAATATGCCTCCTTCGTCCCCTTCGCTTGGTGGCACGCACCAGCCATCCGACGGGCTGCTTGCACACCATAGTTTATTTGGAGTCGGGAGTCAAGGACCACCTTCGCATAATATGCCGATAGGTTCGACATCATTTTCTTTTTTCGGTGCGTTTGGTAACAACGTCTTCTCGTTAGCTACTTTCCTGACTGGGGGAAATCTTGGTTTTGTACTATCTATTCCTATGCAGGGTACTATTCCTGCACAGGGGGCACACCCAGGAACTTCTTCCACATCAGGGCCTTAGAAGTCTTGGCAGGGATCTATTCCATCGTCTGGAATGCTGATCTGGGGTTCTTCCCACAATCAATGGAACCCCAGACAAAGTACTATGCCTATCCCCACGGGACCGACATGGGGCAACCCTTCCCAAAGTCCTTCGAATGTAATGCATGCCCAACCATCTATGTCCTATTTTGGAAATCATCCAATGATGTCTCCGCACACACAAAATCCATACGCTGGCCATGGCCATGGTTTTTACCAAAATCTGGGCCAGCAGCCGAACTTTTCCTGGCAACCTAGTGCCACTCAAACTCCAGGCTCCTTTTTCCCAGGTTATAACCAACAACCCAAACTACCCTTCCTGGCAACTTTGCATTTTCCAGACTTGACAAAATTGTTGAATGACCCTATCTATCACGATTTGTGTTGGCCTCCTATGCCGACGAAGTTTCCTTCGGACATCCCAAAGTTCGAAGCCAAGCCTAACGAAGATCTAGGAGATCATGTGACTACCTTCCATCTTTGGTGCTCATCTAACTCTTTGAAAGATGACTCTAGACAGTTGTGATTGTTTCAATGCACTCTCATTGGGAGTGTCGCGAAATGGTACATTGAGCTCGACCGCTCAAGATACTCTTCCTTCGGCAAATTGGCCATGGATTTCCTAAACCATTTCTAGTTACCTATGAGATACGATGTTGGCACAGAATTGCTGGCCAATTTTTCACAGACAAAAGTGGACCATATCTCTGATCACATATGAGAATGGAGACGCCGAAAGAGTTTAATTAAGGTACCAGTCCCACCAGCATTCCTACTCGAGTGGTTCCTTAAGTCTTTGGTCCCACAGTTTTCCAAATATGTCGCAATGTTAGGAGTATTTTTTGAGGAAGATGCCATCGTGGGAGCTCAACAACTTGAGCTAATCTATTTTCAGTCCATTTTATTATACGAGATCTTGCTAGATGCACCACACTCAATACTTGATAAAACCAGACAAAGAGCTAGACCACATGCCGATGGTATTGTTGGTTCAGCACAAATAAAGCCCGCTGAGCAACTGACGAAGCAGTTGCAACAATTGTCTATACAACACACAGCAACCAGCCAAACCCCTCCTTGGCTGCGCCCCCTACCAAAACGTTGGATGTACACACACTGCAATCGACTAATCCAAAGGCCACCCAACAGCCTGAAGGAAAGAAAAAAAAACAAAAGAAGGGTAAGAGGATAAGAAACCCACCAATAATGTTGGCGGGGGCAATACTGAGAAACGGAAGGTGAGGTATCCATGCAACCTGTGCGCGGAGGACCACCTGACCCACCTTTATCCCCGGCTTGCCGAGGCCGAAAAAATTGTGACACAACAAAAGCCTGTTGTGTTAACCAATCCATTCCAACATGGGCAAAATCTAACACAAGCCTCTACAAGCATGGAAGGGGGTAGCCAAGGACCCTCTCCGTCTTCAAACAACCCTGCATCTATGAACATATATATGGTGAGGGGTGATGATTTTATATCGACTATAGCACATGACTATAGTAAACCAAGCACTTCTGAGAAGGGAAAAGAAGTCGAACTACCATCTCTTCCTCTACATATTGAGAAGACATTGGTCAAAATAATGACAGGCATCCCCAAAGGCGCGTTCAAAAAATCTTCTCATAACCCAAACGCAAGGGCCGCCCAAAACTACTTGTGCGATGTCTACTTTGGAGGTCCTCCAAAGATGCCCTTCCCAGAGGAAAGCCTTGTTAACCGCTTTAGGATCTACTGAGACTTGTAATCCGGGTACAATCATGCTGGATACATTTGACCTAAAACCTCGTCTACCTTACCACGTAGCATTTCAGATAGTAGTGTCTTATCCCACAAAAACTTTTACTTGGAATATCTTCCGCATGGTGGTTGATGAGGGCGCCTCGACATGCATTATGTTGTTGGCATGTTGGAAAGCTATTGGCCAACCCATTTTGTCTCTGTCACCTACTCTCCTCACCACTTTCAACGGTTGTTCATTCTGACCACATGGTATCATCCCTTCTTTCCCCATGCAGTTAGGAGGGAAGACCGTGTGTGTCGAGGTAGAAGTAGTCGACACACCCCTCAACTATAATCTCTTGTTAGGAAGGAGTTGGACTTATGCCATGCAAGCTGTGGTTGCTATAGTTTTTTGGGTTTTGTTGTTTCCACACAAGGTTCGGATTGTGACCATCAATCAATTGTCCTTCTCCAGACCTGACCCTGCATTGGGAGCATCCACGGTCCCAATGATTGATAATCCTCAACCAGGTGTAGTCAACGTAGGAGTTGGTTTGTGCCCATGTTTGATGGGTACCTTCGATTACCCACCCCCTCAAGGCGATATCAAGTTTATATCCAATCACCATAAGGTTGATATCTTTCAAGTTTCATCGTTCCGCACGACTTACTTCAACGATCCATGGATACGTCCTTCCCCATCAGCCATGATGGATGGGACATGGCACCCGAGCATGTCCATGACCTTGTCCGCATCTGAAGAAGCATACTCTTTAGTCCAGCAAGCTTCAGCCCACACTGATCCAACTCCTACACAAGAGTTAGATCCACTTCTAGAGCCTATTTGGGATCAAGGTTCTCTCATTGACGTCGATTTTTTAGACTTGTTCTTGCCCTCTAACGAAGCAATAATTGAAGCAATGACTAGTCCGGACAAACCCTGGGAATATCTTCACCACAGATCATACTTCCTCCCAGATTTAAGCCGAATCGAAGCAGGAGAATTCACTGTGACTATGACGTGAGATCGGTCTTGTCCTATTAATCTATTAGCTACCCACGAAGTTTATGCTGAGGGTAATATGGCAACCATCGTTGAAACCATACCGATCAATATCTCCCGAAACCCTGGCATTGTGGAGAATGTTTTCATCGGAGCTGACTGCTCCCCTAGAGAGATTCAACTCTATACAGATCTTTTTAAATAATCTCGCGATGTTTTTTCCTGGTCTTATGAGGAAATGCCAGGTATCAATCCAAAAATAGTCGAACATGAAATCACAACGTATCCTGATGCCAAGCCTGTTTGACAGAAGCTTCATCCAGTTAATCCTAGGAAATCAACAGTCATTAAGGTTGAGGTTAAGAAATTGCTAAAAGTTGATTTTATCTATCCTATCCATTTGACCCAATGGGTGTCAAAACCCGTTTCGGTCAATAAAACAACAAGGCACAATTCGTGTATGTACAGACTTCTGTGGTTTGAACAAGGCCTGTCCCAAAGACAATTTTGCCACACCATTCATCGACCAGATAATTGATGAATGTGTAGGTTGTGAGGCCTTCTCTTTCATGGAAGGTTTTTCAGGATATAACCAAATACAAATCAAACCCGAAGAACAGCACAAAACAACATTCATCTGTCCATGGGGTACATTCGCGTATCGTAAGATGCCTTTTGGTCTCAAAAATGTTGGAGCCACCTTTCAGCAGGCCATGTCTTTTGATTTCCATGAAATCAAGCATATAGTCGAGCCCTATTTAGATGATTTAGCATCTCGATCTCACAAGAGAACGGATCATCCCACACACCTCCGACTTATCTTTGAGCGTTGTCGCTACTTCCAGATTCGCTTGAATCCAAACAAGTGTAGATTTTTCATAACTTCAGGATGTTTGTTAGGTTTCATAGTGTCAACAATAGGGATCATGTTCGATCCTCTCAAGTTTGAGGCAATAATTCAGTTGCCCCCCCCACGCACAGTCCTTCAACTTCAGAGTCTACAGGGTAAGACGAATTTTCTAAGACGCTTTATTGCTAACTATGGCGAGATCACCAAGGGCTTTATGTGCTTACTTAAAAAACATGTTCCTTTTTATTGGGACGATGCCGCTCAATGCTCTTTCGTCGCATTGAAACATGCACTCACAACTGTCCCTCTGCTCCGGCCACCTAAATATAAAAAGGATTTCTTATTATATCTGGCTGCAGCAGAGTTAACCATTGGCATGGTATTAGTTCAGGAAGATGACTTGTTCTCAGAATATGTTATCTATTACCTGAGCCGAGGCCTCATCAGACCATAACTCAATTATTCTCATATCAAAAAACTTGCATTGGCAGCAGTCCATGCTATTCAACAGTTCCGTCATTATGTTTTCTTTCACAAGACCATCGTCATTGTTGTTGTGAATCCATTTCAGTACATGTTGACACGATGGGTAATAGGCGGAAAGATTAGTATATGGATAGTCATCCTCTAGGAGTTTGACTTAGATTTCGTTTCAGCAAAATCCAAAAAGTCACTGGTCTTCGCAGAACTTATTTCGGAACTTTCGGTTGAGTCAATTAATCGTGTGCCTGAAGAGTCGCCTATCAGAGGAGATATGTTTTTGATCACCTCTTTGGATCCCTAGTATGGAGATATACTTATCTATCTCCAGACTTTGAAGTGCCCCACCACTGCTTCTCGTGATGAGCTTCGACGCATATGCCATCAGGCTAAGAATTATCTCATACTCGATGATACATTGTATCGGAGAGGTGTAGACTGCATCCTACGTCGATGTCTCACTCACGAAGAAGCAGTTATCGTGCTTAACGATTGCCATACCAGAGCTTGGGGCAGTCATTTGTCTGGGTTGGCAACAGCCCAAAAGATTCTATGAGCAGGTTACTTCTAGCCGACACTTATTAAAGATTGTATCAAATCGGTCAAGAAGTGCCACCCATGCCAAATCTTCTCTCAAAAGATGAGGTCACATCTTGCTCCCATGTTTTCTGTCATCAAATTTGGTCCCTTCACCAAGTGGGGGATTGATTACACTACATGAAACCCTCCTTCAACAAGGGGGCACCGCTATATCATCGTACTTGTAGACTACTTCACAAAGTGGGTTGAAGCTATGCCAACGTTTAAAGATGATGGAGAGACTGCAGCCCTCTTTTTATTCAATCAGATAATAGCAAGGTTTGGCATCCTGAGGGAGATTGTCACTGACCATGGCAGTCACTTTTAGAACCAGATGATGACCGAGTTAACATCAAATCTTGGGTTACGGCAAGAACATTCATCACCCTACTATCCCTAAGAAAATGGTCAGGTGGAAGCTGTAAACAAAACTCTTAAGACCATTCTACAGCGAACGATCAACTCTACCAATTCAAATTGGTATTTGATGTTATACTCAGCATTATGGTCCTACCGAACGTCTGTCAAGACTACAACTGGTTTCTCACCTTTTCAACTCGTATACGGGATGGAAGAAGTCTTTCCTATCAAATGTCAGATATCGTCCCTAAAGTTGGCAGTACAATTGTTGCCAGACACTTCTCCACTTGAAGAACGGTTAGTATACCTTGAGCAGCATCGTGATGCGGCCCTGGCCAATGAGGCTCACAAACATAAATTCAAGTGTCAATATGATAGGTCTATTCGTCCTCAGATTTTCTCTAAAGGCGACCTTGTCCTGGTCTATGACCAAGATAAGGACCCCTTGGGGGCAGGAAAATTCAAACCCATGTGGTTCGGACCTTTCATCATAAAAGAGGTTTTAAAAAAGGGCGCTTATCATCTGGTTGATTTTGAAGGGAATGCTTTGGCGGAGCCTAGAAATGGGCTCTACCTCAAGAAGTCTTACTCATAGGCAGGTCACTGTGGGTAACTTTTTGTAACATATGTATAGTCTTTGTACTATTACTTTCTAAGTTTCTTTTAGTGTTATGGACATGTCGTTGATGTTATCTTTCGTCACTGTGGAAGATGTCAAGTGAATCTGAGATGTTCATTGGGTATGCAGACGGTGCTAGCCGACACACTCAGAGGCTTGCCTTCGTAGCTTGGGTAATATTTACACCTCGATGCCAGTTGTTATCTTCCGAAGGTATATGCTTAGGTGACACCACAAATAATGTTGCCGAGTATAGTGCAGTTATTGAGTTTCTTCGTGACGCCTTGTCATTTGGTATCTCTCATCTCCGGGTCTATCTCGATGCTCAACTGGTTGTGTCTCTATTAAACAGAGTATATCGGGTTCATGATCCAACTTTACACCAACGATTCCTTAGGGTACATCTCTTAGAATGAAACTTTGATTATATTACATATTTTCATGTTCCTAAGAGATTAAACCAAGTTACATATACTCTAGCTAATCAAATTTTAGATTGGCATATTGCACACATATGAAAGAACATTCACATAAACATGTAAATACATTTTTTGCACACATGATCCATAAGACAAAAAAAACATAAAAATCCATATATAATATCATAAAGTAACCAGAGTACACAGATGGACGCAAGCGCCTCAAAAATATGACCAATAACGAGTCACAGGGCTTATGCCCTCAAAAAATATATACAAGTAGTGCTCTTGGCATGTAAAATGTTTAGCTAAGGTCAGGGCCTGCAGGCCCTGTTATATTGATCCACAACGTTGGCTAAACACCGAAACAACTGGACCCACATCCGTGGTGCCCCCACTACATGAGGCTGCATAGAAGGTGGCAGGTCCTCAATCTCTGCCATAGGGACCGTGTGAGTGAGCGTAGTAAAGTTCCGTTCGACTCGTCTCAATACCCTCTCAACCTCCCCGGCTAGAAGATCTCCTGCTACTGCTAGTCCCCCTGTGGTGGCAGGTGCGGCCCCTGGCCAAGGACAACGCATGTTCCACGCATAGTCAGTCAGTCGCACTAGTCCCACATCTGCACACAACGAACACATATCCGTCAAACACTCTGGTATAACAAAAAAAAATGATATATATAACAAAAACAACATTAAAATTGCATATGTTTAACAAAACAAAAACAAACTACAAAGGTGGAGACTTACCCATCTCTCATCGCTCCTCACCAGGAGGTACTGGTATCTCAGGGTCTCTCGAGAAATCGATCCCGGCATAGGGGTAATCCTCTATAACCGGGATCTGTCGCAACAACCACGTGAAGAAATCATCGTCGAAGGACTCATTGGTCCTTCCGCCACCGTGTCGCGGTAGTAATACTGCCCATCTACACATAACAAGAAGAGAGGCATGATGTCCTCGTACCACTACTCGAGGACTAAAACTTGGAACACTCTAAAAAATGAACGAGCACAGAATGGTCCCGAACCCAAAGTTCCTCTATGTTCGCAAACGACAATCTGTCAACTACCTCTTCATACACTCAGGCAATGTGGTACTCCAATCAAAAATTTGTGCATTTAAGCACTGGACTGCATAGTTCATCTTTGCATGGGACGCCCGATGTAGAGCCGCAAAACTAGTGATTTGCCCAATAAGAAACACTAACGCCTGTAGCGATAAGTCAGTAATATTGCTTATGGGCACCTGCGAGCTCAAGCGGTCTGTATCATATGCATAGTATAGACCTATCAATTCCGCTATGCTATGTGGCCCCGAAGGAAAAGTCTGGAATTTGACTGGTTCCCCTCTCCGGGAGTGTAATGACCTTATTTAATTTAAACTACCATTGATTTAGAACAGAACAGTAAATTTAAAATTCACTTAATCTAGCACATTCAATCTAATATTTTAATAAATAAAATTTACTAACAATTTAATTCAAAAGATTCATAACTCTAACCTGAATCTGATGCTGCTTTCTTAGCTTGAATCTGATGCTGCTCTTTAGGAAACCCCAAAACCAACCTCCCTGCCGACTAGTAACGCCTAGCTCTAGGACATCAATGGATGTCCTAGCCCTCCGAGCCCAAAACCTCTGCAGCCCCCCAGTGCACTGTAAATCCCACTGTTAATTTCAATCTCCCATACTCCAAGCTCTCCTCTCGTAGAATGAATGCCCCCATCTCCACTCCATTTCCCCCCTTATTCCTCCTTCACCGCCCCTCTACATTAACTCCCACCTAACTCTTTATTACACCTTATCCCATTCGTAAAGACCTTATCCCATTATTAATTGCCTTATCCCTTATTTAAATGCCTTATCCCATATTTAAGTGTTTCCCTTTTACGTATTGGTTACGTTATCCCCTATGGGATACGTAACCCAATTTAAACATTATATTTTATCATCCCCCCTTTGTTTAATACTTAATTAATCAATTAATTAATTAATAATCAAACTAATCATTAACCCTTAATTAAAGAGTTAATCATACTTAAACTAATCATAATCAAAAATAATTAATTAATAACAGATAATTAGTTAAGGTTATTTAATAATTAATTATAGTTTAACTAATTTTTAGGATTATTTATTAAATTAATCATCTTAATAATTAAGGGTCATTACAGGGAGAGGCTAGTCAAAAAATAAATTTCCTTGGTCGTGGGCACCAGTGACTGCCCCTCTAACATGAATGCCTCTGCATATGGATGCCAGTAGTCAACCAAGGCATTCAGTAGCCTAGTTTGTGCCCGCATAAAAGGGCATAGAAAAAACCTGAGTAACCCACATTGCATCAAAGAAGCCATAGCATTGGGGTCTTCCCTAACCAACTCACTAACCTCTTCATGCTCTCTTTCTCTCCAGTGAACATACATCCTGCAAAACACCAAGGTTCGGGAGAGTTAACCCTTGATTTTTGAGCCTTTTTCATTCAATAAGGGGGTCCACACGGACTGTAATAGTGACAGTCACGTGTACACGCGTGCAGAGTTTACTCTACCTGAATGTACACATGGCATGTCATGAGACAGCCCGCGTGGACCTAGGGATGACCTTTTAAAGGTCGACACCTCCCCAAAAAATGAAACCTAAAGAAAAAACAAAGACTTAAAATGCAAGATAGGAGATTTTGTACTTACTTGGTCTAGACAGAAGTTTTTTTCATCCACTGTAGCTACCGGAATCACCACTTTTACCAAAGGGGGTCTATTAGCTCCAGAGTCAATTTCCAAATCAACAATAGTGATAATGAACTGCCAGCTTCTATTTATAAACTTTTTGGCCTTTTTTTGTCACTTTTCTGGCCTTCCTTATCATTTTCTTTAAACCAAAAACCATTTAGAGTGATTCAGGAGTTGCATGGGAAGAATATGATTGGGTATCGGGACAGTTTTTGGAGTTTCAGGTAATTTTCGGCGACCCATGAAAACAATTTTTCGAGGATCAACTTGAGCATGTAGGTTAGGTTTCTACCCTAACTTTTGTATCTCGTTGTCTTTTTTCTTTGCCATAGGATCAATCCCATCAGGTTGCGACACAGAACCATCATAGCTTCTTTAGAAGTGTCGTGACTTGGTGGTAGAGCTTACCGGAACATGGATGCCCTAGGTAGGTCCTGATTGCATTATGGTATCCATGTTGTCTCTAATCACTGTAGGCTCGAGAGTCCTTGTTTTTTTTCCTGATTACGAGTTTGAGCCTCATTTGCATGATTCTTTTTCACTCTTGACCTCACCCTTGGGACTCCCAAAAGATATAGCGGGTCTTCTTTTAAGCCCTTTTCAAACCCTCTAAACATGAAAATATTTACAAGCGATCATGTGGCCTTTCATGCTTGTTAAACTGAAATTTGAAGTCACGTTTGTCCGACGGTAGTTTACCCCTTTTTCGGTCCAGACAGTCAACTGTACAAACAAAGGTATATTCTATGGAACTTCAGTTCTCTAGAAGAGTACCCTTAGGTATAATTTTATCCCTTTTTCAGGCCTGAGGGACTAAACTTACGAAAAAGGAACCCCCTCAAAGTCCATAGTTAAGCTCTTTTCAGACTCCCTAAAATTGAAAATATCGTCGAGTGACCTTATTCTTTCACACTCGTTAAACTGGTCTAGATAAACATTCCTGATAGAGTCCATAGTTAAGCTTTTTTCAGACTCCTTAAAAATGAAAAAATGGTCGAGTGATCTTGTCCTTATCACACTCGTTAAAATGGTTTTGAATAGACGTCTTGTCGGTGCTAGTTTACCCCTTTTTCGAACCGACTAGACTATCTTCGAAAAACGTACCCCAATGGAGTCTCCTTTTATGTTATTTCAGACTCTCTAAATATGAAAAACCACTGAGCTTACCTTCTTTGGGCTCGTTAAACTTACATCGAAGGATGTTACCATTGTGTGTTTTGTTAACTGTGTTTGCATACCTTATACGCCAGCCTTGTAGCACTTTTCTTCTGTGTCTTAACACCCTTGGCCCCTGGAGGATTTTTCCCGAGTATCATTATTCTGAACATCAATCTTGTCCTTGCGCCTTGAACTTGTATGTTTGTAACACTTGTTCCTCCATTGTAACATAACATTCCTTTATTCTTTTTTCCAAAATTATTGAAAAAGACAAAAAAAAATCAAATATACCCCAAAAAGAGGAAGGGAAAATTATTTTCTTTATTGGCAGCATAATGAGTCACCCTTGGATAAATCACATCTGTTCGTTTTTTCATCAAACTATGGGATGTAATATGACCTTAGGAAGTTATTCTCTCTACATAGAGTTGTGTCCTCCTCCGTTTGGTTATTCTTCCAAACATATGGAGAGTTTGCATTGCCTCCTACTTCATAAACTTATGATTAATGTCATGCTACCTAAGTCTCGTCATTTGTCGTGCTATTGTCCAAGGGAAGTTTCTACCAAGCCTGAGTCGGCCCCTCTACAATTTGTCTCTTGCCCTAATACCCGACCATCCTGAATGTCCAATCAAGTCCTTGTTCGAAATCAATTAAGCCTTCAGTTTGATCATCAAGATTATCTAGTCCATGACCGATGAGTCATCGAAGACCTTTGGGTAGTGAAGTCGTACACTCATATTACACTCCTACCTTGAGTTTTGAATATTTTGAAGTTGTTGCTCGAGCTCTGAAGATCTCATCTCCTGCCATCCAGCCGTATCAGCTTCTGGAAGATGGATACTCTATATGTATATCTTTTTTATTTAGAGATGTAGCTCCGCTGTGTATTGTTCTCAACTACACTTCATATAGTTATTTGACATGGATCTACAGTGTATTTGATTGGTAGCCATGATTCTATTTTATCCCGAGCATGGGTATGCCCGCCTCGGTGAGACATTTGTTATTTTGTAGACGGCGCCTCCCGGTTCTTAGTCCCTGGGCTCACTTGTTTGGCACATCAGTAAATATTGGTAATGTATTTCGGCCATCAGATGCTCTTCTGACCTCACACATTAGGGGGCATCTGTTATAACCCTAATTTCCATCATATATGTTTACCTGGCATTAGGCCATCTCAAATCCCTTATGTTCCAAAGAACTACTGAACAACTCTTTAAAAAACCTCTTTTATAAGGGCCCACATGCCCTACTCCATTACTGCACGCGTGTACATGCTAGCTGACCTAAAACAGCCCACGTGTACCTACAAAATCATGAAAAAAATAAAGTTGCCAATGGAACACACAACTTTGGGTGAGTTAACTGAAACTCCCGACCATGCATGGCCGAGGGTTCGTCCAAATACCTAGCTTCTTCTATCCTATAAAAGAAGGGTTAGGGGTCCCATTTGGAGAAGGAGAATAAGAGTAAAGAAAATCTACCCAATTGCACATTCCCATTGTCCCAACCCTTTATCCATTATTGTGCAAAGAGAGATACAAAGAAAATAATTTGGAGGACATTTGAAGAGGAGCTCAGGATCTGGTTCACGGAGCAGTGACCGGTCTCGACATTGTAAGTTGATTCATTAAAGTTAATAATAAAGAAATGTTTTTCCCATCCCACTATATGAGTTCTTCATAGTTTAGCGAATATATGTTTGAATCTCTAACCCATTAATCTATAGAACAAATGCATGTAGAGTTTTTTGCATGTTTTGTACACAGGTCAGTCTTGAGAGGATAGCTTCCAACAAGCGATCAAGAGTGAAGAAGGATCAACATCGAACGTTTGGAACAAGGTATGTTCGTTTAACCATGTATTTGCTTAAAATAAATAGGGATTAGATCTGGGATGAAGGTAGAAAGTAGGATTCTTTAGGTCTTATCTGCATGCATAATATAACCCTAAGTGCTAGTCCGTAGGGAGATTTCCCACCACAACAGGGGCCCACATGAATTTTGGTGCTTCATCTCCTAGGGTTAGGTTTTTGGATGTCCATGGTTTTTGGAATTCCTTCTTATTGTAAAAAGGCCTTCAGAGCCTCATTGTAATCATCTTCTTGCGTGTGCGGGTAGTTTTCACATCTCTTCTCAGAGATAAGCTGCCACCATTCTAGCGAGTCTTTCACTCTGTATTTTTACAGTCTCTGTACATTTATTTCATTAATAGAAATTGTGTATTATTGTATATCTGTGTTTATGGTTGAATCTCTGATACATTTCTATTATATTATTGAATATCTACGATATCTTTGTGCATTTATTTATTATATCTTCGATCTCATTTTGTGCCGAAAATAATCCGTAACAGTGGTATTAGAGCAGGCTATTCTTGATCGGTTTTTTTTTCAGTGCATGTCCCCGACGAGGTCCGAGTATAGAAAGTTGGGTCTCGAGCTTGTCTCTCTTGAAGACAATCACTCTCGCACACCCAAGAAACCCTCAATGGTGGAAGAAAAGAAAAACGACGGAGCAGATGATCCTATCAATCTGTTGCTTGAGCAAGCTCTCATGTGACAGAGGGATGAAATGATGGAGAATTTTTCCCACATCCTTCAACACATGTCGATAGCATCAGGTGCATCTTCATCAAGCGGCCACTTTGGAGGCACCTCACCTTTCAAGGTACAAGTTAATTTTGATATTCCTGTATTTGAAGGACAGATAGATGCAGCAGCCCTAGAAAAATGGTTAACTCTGCTAGAAGGTTATTTCTCTGTTCACAATTTTTTCGACAAAGAAAAGATCACCTTCGCACTCCTTAAAACTCTCCCTCATGTCAAACATTGGTGGAAAACTTACTGGGAGAAAAGTTCCACAGAGGAGTCTAGAATATATGGGGTCGATCCCACTTGGGATTTTTTTGTGGATAAGATAAAAGAAAAATATTACCCTATTGGCAACTATGAGGACCCGTACATGAGATGGACCACACTATGGTAAGAGAGGGGCCAAGCAATTTTGGAGTTCACCAATACCTTCCATACCTTGCGCACCAAGCTGGGTATCAAAGACTCTGAGCGACATTTGGTTCTGAAATATCGTGAGTCTCTACATAGATACATCCAGACTGAAATGGATTTTATGGACATCTCATCACTAGGTGTTGCTTATTGATATGCTATTAAAATTGAGAAGAAATTTAAGCACCAGAACAAATGGGAGTTCGGGTCTACAAATCCGCAACAACCAAAGTATGACAAAGACGGTCCTAACAAATAGTCTCCCGAAAACAAGTCCAAGACACAGGAAAAGAAGGATCACGGGAAGACAAAGAAGGACACTAGAAAATCGTGTGATTTCCACAAAAGCCCTTTGCACAACATCGATGAATGTCACTCAAAATAGTCATTGGTGTTCGAGATCAAAGACAAGGAGCCGAACCCTAATTCATAATATGATTATGAAAATACAGGTAAAGGATAGATCATTGACGCAAACCCCACTGCTATTGTCACGACTGCAACAATTCAACCTGAAGAGGGGGAGTGCCTTTTTCATTCACAGATGTGGGTGAAGGGGACCCCGCTACATTTTATTGTTGATAGAGAAAGCCAGAAGAACCTCATCTTAGCAGAGGTCGTCAAACAGTTGGGATTGTTGACACCACACCCGTAGCCATACAACATCGGGTGGCTTCGCCAAGGACGAGATCTTCGTGTTAGACAGCAGTTTCGATTGTCATACGGTATCCAACCCTTCAAGGATGAGGTATTATGGGATGTTGTACCACTGGATGTCTGTGATTTTCTCTTGGGCCAACAATATATGTGGAAGTGCCATGTTGTTTATGAGTCTCGACCCTGCAGTGTCATTGTTACTTTGGGGGGTCATCTCTATAGAATACCAGAGGTAGTTCTGACTACCGTTCCACAAAAAAAGTGTCGCAAGGTAGTATTGCATACTGCAAAAATTCAGCTTCTTTACAATCTATTCAAAAGGGGAACAGAAGGACATTGGAACCATTACAACCTCACCCCAAGAACCTTCTATCCAACAAAAGCAGGTCGACAAGGATGTAGAAAAGTGCAAAGATTCCTTCTACACACCGTCCTCTCATGTATCCCAACTTTTTGAATAGCCTCAGCCTCAACAGGTTCGTGACAGACTTCCACAAACTAAGCAGCGCGACGTCTCCAACAAGGCAAGCAGCTCACCAAGATGCAGATTCAGCAAACGCTTTTCCCTCTCCCCCGGGAACTCAATTCAATGGATACCATTGCTTCCTAAGGAGGGAGGATTGATCTAGGTGGATATCGGTGGCCACCCACCTTTTTCGACTGGCTCAAAATAGTTTTCTGGCAATTTTGGCAATTTACTATTTTTAGCAGTTTTTAACTTCCGAGGCCATTTTGAGGGCCCAAATGAAGGTTTTTCAAGATAGAGGTTCTCAATGATATCTGAAGGCATGATTTATCTACCAAAATTAATCTCTTCAATGATACCTTTCCAACTAGCTATCACACGCCTAAAACGGAGATTGTATGCGAAAGTTACGACCCCGGGAAGTTGATGTACTCACTTACCCAAACGGGGCCCACATGACTTTTGGCACTTCATCTCCTAGGATTAGGTTTTTGGATGTCTGGGGTTCTTGGAATTCCTTATTATTGTAAAAAGGACTCTAGAGCCTCACTGTAATCATCTTCTTTTGAATGCGAGTAGCCGTCACATCTCGTCTCAGAGATAAGTTGCCACCATTCTAGCGAGTCTTTCACTCTATATTTTTAAAGTCTCTGCGCATTTCTTTCATTAATAGAAATTGTGTATTACTATATATCTGTGTTTATGGTTTCATCTCTGATACATTTCTTTTATATTATTGAATATCTGCGATATCTCTGTGCATTTATTTATTATATCTCCGATCTCATTTCGTGCCGAAAATAATCCGGATCAGTGGTATCAGAGCAGGTTGTTCTTGATCGGTTTTTTTTTTCAATGCATGTCCCCGACAAGGTCCAAATATAGAAAGTTGGGTCTCGATCTTGTATCTCTTGAATACAATCTCTCTTGCACACCCAAGAAACCCTCAATGGTGGAAGAAAACAAAAATGACGGAGCAGACGATCCTATCAATCTATTGCTTGAGCAAGCTCTCACACGACAGAGGGATGAAATGATGGAGAATTTTTCCCACATCCTTCTACGTCTGCCGATAGCATCAGGTGCATCTTCATCAAGTGGCCACTTTGGAGGCACCTCTCCTTTCAAGGTAAAAGTTAATTTTGATATTCTTGTATTTGAAGGACAGATAGATGCAAAAGCCCTAGAAAAATGGTTAACTCTACTAGAAGGTTGTTTCTTTGTTCACAATTTTTTCGACAAAGAAAATATCACCTTCGCACTCCCTAAATATCTCCCTCATGTCAAACATTGGTGGGAAACTTACTGGAAGAAAAGTTCCACAGAGGAGTCTATAATATATGGGGTCGATCCCACTTGGGATTTTTTTGTGGATGCGGTAAAAGAACAGTATTACCGTGTTGGGAACTATGAGGACCAGTACATGAGATGGACCACACTGCGGCAAGAGAGGAAGTTCTAGAGTTCACCAATACCTTCCATACCTTTTGCACCAAATTGGGTATCAAAGACTACGAGCGACATTTGGTTCTAAAATACCCTGGGGATCTCCACAGATACATCCAGACTGAAATGGATTTTCTAGACATCTCATCACTCGGTGTTGCTTATCGATATGTTGTTAAAATTGAGCATAAATTTAAGCACCAGAACAAACAGGAGTTCGGGTCTGCAAATCTACAACAACCAAAGTATGACAAAGACGACCCTAACAAACAATCTCTGGAAAACCAGTCCAAGACACAGGAAAAGAAGGGTCACGAGAAGACAAAGGACATCGAAAAATGGTGTGATTTCCACAAAAGCCCTTGGCAGAACACCGATGAATGTCGCTCAAAACATTCAATGGTGGCCGAGATCAAAGACAAGGAGCCGAACCCTGATTCAGAATTTGATTCTAAAAATACTGGTAAAGGAAAGATCATTGATGCAGACCCCACTGCTATTCTCGTGACCACAACAATTCAACCTGAAGAACCAATAGATCCTGAAGAGGGGGAGCACCTTTTTCATTCATAGATGTGGGTGAAGGGGACCCCGCTACATTTTATTGTTGATAGCGGATGCCAGAAAAACCTCATCTCAGTAGAGGTCATCAAATAGTTGGGATTGTCGAGAACACCACACCCACAGCCATACAACATCGGGTGGCTTCGCCAAGGACGAGATCTTCATGTCAGCCAGCAGTGTCAATTTTCATACGGTATCTATCCCTTCAAGGATGAAGTATTATGTGATGTTTCTGCACTAGATGTCTGTGATGTTCTCTTGGGCCAACCATATATGTGGAAGCACCATGTTGTTTATGAGTCTCAACCCCGCAGTGTCATTGTTACTTTGGGGGGTCATCTCTATAGAATACCAGAGGTAGTTCTGACTACCATTCCACCAAAAATGTGCCGCAAGGTAGTATCTCATACTGCAAAATTCTGCTTCTTCACAATCTGTTCAGAAGGGGAACATAAAGACATTGGACCCACTACAACCTCGCACCAAGCACCTTCTATCCAACAGAAGCAGGTCGAAAAGGTTGTAGAAAAGCTCAAAGATTCCTTATGCACACCTTCCTCTCATGTATCTCGACTTGTTTAACAGCCTCATCCTCAACAGGTTCGTGACATACTTCCACAAACTGAGCAGTGTGACGTCTCCAACAAGGCAAGCAGCTCACCAAGATGCAGATTCAACAAATGCTTTTCCCTCTCCCCTGGGAACTCAACGCAATGGAGAAAATTGCTTCCTAAGGATGGAGGATTGATCCAGGTGGATATCGGTGGCCACACACCTTTTCCAGCTGCCTCAAAACAGTTTTCTGGCAATTTTGGCAATTTACTATTTTTAGCAGTTTTTAACTTCCGGGGCCATTTTGAGGGCCCAAATGAAGGTTTTTCAAGATAGAGGTTGTCTATAATAATTTAAGGCATGATTTATCCCCCAAAATTAATCTCCTCGACTATACCTTTCCAACGAGATATCACATGCCTAAAACGGAGATCGTATGCAAAAGTTACGACCCAGGGAAGTTGATGTACTCACTTAACCAAACGGGGCCCACATGACTTCTGGCGCTTCATCTCCTAGGGTTAGGTTTTTGGATGTCTAGGGTTTTTAGCATTCCTTCATATTATAAAAAGGCCTTCAGAGCCTCGTTGTAATCATCTTCTTGAGAATGCAAGTAGCCGTCACATCTCTTCTCATAGATAAGTTGCCACCATTCTAGCGATTCTTTCACTCTGTATTTTTACAGTCTCTGTACATTTCTTTGATTAATAGAAATTGTGTATTACTGTATATTTGTGTTTATGGTTGCATCTCTGATACATTTATGTTATATTATTGAATATCTTTGATATCTCTGTGCATTTCTTTATTATATCTCCGATCTCATTTTGTGCCGAAATAATCCCGATCATATCGCCATCCACATCATATAGATAAACAACAGTCATAAAAAAAAGGGCATGAGAATCAACACACTTACGCATTAGCAAGGAACCAAAAAGGAAACCAATCCAGAGGTGCATGGAGGCCTACCAACACTACAACAAGACATCAGGGTAGAGAACCAATCCCATGGAAACACCAACAGGATGCAGATCAAGATCAGGGTGGCAAGGAAACAATTGGACATCATGTTCATCTTCCATTAGGATGGATGGATGGTCATACTTGGTACCAGTTGGATACATTGCTTAGTCATTCATATTGTATGTTTTTTTCTCGTATTTCAACGACAAAACATGTGAAGGGGGATGGAATGTAGTATACCTAGGGAGGTAATATGTGGTACCTAGGGAGGTACCCAATGAGAAAGTGATTATGTATTATTAGTGGAATTCATTAAATGTAAGGTGTACTAGGTCCACTATATTATTAATTAATACCCATTATGGTGGTTAGATATAATAAATGTGAGAAGGCTCTCTAGAAGGTTCCTAGGAGATAGAGAGAGCTATATAAATAAGTGTAAGAAATTTGTTGAAGCATGGTGAAGAATATTGTGAATGTATCAAACATTACTTAAGGAGTGTTATCCTTCCTTAAGGATTAATATATGGTGTTACCCTACCTCAAGGGTTTTCTCTATTTCTTGTGTTCAGTGTTTGGTGAATGGTTTGGTTTATTGTTGTTGAGATTAAGGGTTATTTATGAAGTATATTTGTAGATCTATTCAGGTACTTAACATATAGTTTGGTTATGCAAAGTTTTGCATGATCTAAGATTTCTTCAAGAAGAAGCCACTTGATTATTGATTGATAATCAGTCGGCCATACAATTTCTAAAAATCCATTTTTTCATTCCAAAACAAAGCATGTCGACACTAAGTACCCTTACATCAGGACACTAACCATGAAGGACATCATCAAACCAAAGTATCGTCCTTCTGAAGATTAAATCTCATATATCTTCATGAAACCCCTTGGAAAAACAAAATTTACTAAGTTTAGAGAAGAGCTTGGTATTTGTTCAAATGTACTTTTGGATCAAAGGAGGGAATGAGACATGATGATCCTAAAGCACTTAGTTTAAGATTATATTTTCTAGAATAATATTGTACTTAGCCTTTTCTAGAATGAATATTGTTGGATTATATAATAATTCTAGAGATTAGTCATTTCATATAATCAATAATTAGAAGATTAGTTATATTATTTATTTATTGTACATGGACACTTGTCATATTCATATGATTATGTGATAAGATGTCCATATCAAGTTTAGTGTAGGAATATATAAAGATGAGCTTATTTAATATCTTCTTCTTATGTGAGAGTAATGTTGAGTTTCTAATCTCTTGCATAAACTATGCATTTTTTCCTTGATTAATAAAAGTTGTGTGTCTGAGGACACTTCTTCCATCACCTGCCTAGTGACTAGTGAAAGGGGTTAATGTTGGAATTTTGCAAATTGTTCTCACATTAGATGAAATTTGACCCGATCAACCTAGACATGTGATTTTCTTATAGGAGAGGGTTTAGAAAATAAAAAATAATCTAGGTATGATCTCCCCATACGCTTAAACATTCAGAGCCCGAAACAAGCCAAACAAGGCCAAATATCTCAATTGTTATACATGACTATGGGAGTTCTGAAACTCTTCGACATCCTCTCAGTTTTTCTATGAAATTTTATACCAAAGAAATGTTACACCATGTCATTTTTATAAGAATGTGATTATTCTCTAGTGAAGTATGTTATGAATTTGATATATAGTTAGGATAAAAAAATAGTTATTCATCTATTGGATCCAAAGAAGCTTAAATGCTTGTGTCCATTTTTTGTTTTAATGTATTGAAGCCCAAGTTTCCTTCATCTAGTTAGAAAAAATTGTAGTTTCTATTGCTGAAAATCCACCTATCTTTAGCAAGGTAGAGATCCTGGATAATATTATACTAAAATACCTAATCTGAACTACAAATGGAACTAATATCTCAAAAAAAACAAGGTACACTTATATCAAGACATCAAATATTGTAATGAACTCAAAAAGAGGAGATAATTCAATTTATTTAAGGCCACGTGATTCCAATGATAGCACAACTCACAATAATCTTCCTCTAAATTTAATAGATTTAAATCAAAAAACAAGTTAGAGTGAGAAACTGCAAAAATGTTAGGCATGCACTTGTTATGGTTAGACTTGTCAAGTTGATATCTTGTTTTGAGGACACCAAAATTTCTAATGTAGTTCCCCTAAAAAGGCATAATTGTGTGGAAACCTTCAGGGGGTAATAGAAAGGAGCCTAATTTGAATTGAATCCTTGCCAAAATTTGTAATAACCACCTACTTTATTTACCTTTTGTAAAATTTGTAAACATTTCCTTTTTTATTTTATTTTGTCTTTTTTGGAAAAATTGGAAGTGGAAATGATGCATTGTGATGGTTGGCCTTTCAAAGGCAACCCATTAAAACAAAGAAGACTACATAGTGAAGACATCAACAAGGGAGGAAATGGGAAATTGTGGAAGATAGTAGTATAAATGAGAGCTTGAATAAGGAAAACTAGTTGAAAATCAATGGATGAAAGAATTAAGGCATATCCACGATGAGAGAAGGTGCCTTTGAGCCATGGACATCTACAATTTGTTTTTACTATTTGTGAGTACCAATACACATATGTGTATAGCTCGCCTCTTTGTATTTATCTCCTAATCTTAATAAAACGTCCATTAATGTGGATATTTGTTTGTAATTATTTATATTTGTATCTTTGATGTGAGTTCATTAGTTTATTGTTTCCTTGAGAACTTTGGGAAATGGATGTTTTCATGAAAGCTACATCAATCTCAGTATTGTAAACATGGTCTAGGCACCTTGATCTATTCATTAGTTTAAGAGAATGCTAGTTTGTCTCACTCCCTGAGTCAAATTAGTATTGATAGGAACTTTTTCTTTGCCCATAGGTCGTCCACAACATTTTATTGTTCATTGGGTGTTTTTCCTCTTCAATGGAGCCATACATTCAATTCTACACTTACTTGGGAGAATTTGCATACCCCTGGGAATTTTATTTAATGCTTGGGAGAATTTACACACGCTTGGACATTTAATTTACTAATGGGTGAATTTACATCCCCTAGGTGTTTTATTTATTACTTTCCAAGTGAATTTACATACCACTGGGTGTTTTATCCACTTCTTTTGTGAACTTACATCCCCTTGGGAATTTTATTCATTGGCTGTGAAACTATGTTTACTTACTTGGACAATTTTCCCTTGCTGGTTAATTTTATTTCATTGTTGGGTCGAATTGTTTTTGTTGGTGTTGGGAATGGGAATATTTATAGTTGGTTGGTTGGTAAAACTTACCTTCAACAAGAAAAAATAATTAGTAAAAGAATATATTGTTGACACCCAAAAGCGCAACATAGGGTACCTCCATGTAAATTGGTTGCAATGCCTTATTATTTATGTATAATTAATAATATACTAGATAGGTGGGACCCCATGTGTGAACATGAAGGAATGATGACTCATTTTTCTTGCTCATGACTTGGTTGTGAAATGAATGCTACATTTATTGTCTTTAAATCAATCTTTGAAACAAATGAGCAAACGACAAATTTTATAGGTGATGTGATTAAAAGAGAAATTATGTTGTTTTGATGATTATCACAAGTTTCATTCTGTTGCACTCAATTTAAATGGAGATCAAAACTTCAGGCTTGAAGTAGTAGATGATAATGGTATTGTGGATTTCTTGTTAAAAGGGTTATGTGCCATTGTTTAAATTTTGAAGTTTAAAGGTTGGGACATGGTCTCCCTAGAAACTATTGACATATATTACATTGGAGTTTTAAAAGTTTGCGCATATGTAAAGTTTGAAAACATAGGAAAGTGGTGGTATATCCAACTTGCATTGAATTTTTATGGAATTAGTGGGTTATGCGTTGTATGGATAGATCACTCGTACTGGATATGGTTGAAGGAGTAAATGTGGATACGACATGAAGTAATTGCACGTTTCTCTAACCTACCTTGAGGGTTGCCACCCTTTCTATTTTGCATTTGGTCATTTTTGTTAGTTGTTGTTGCCTCTGTTTTGCTCAGTCGTGGAAGAAGTGTTCAGACTTTGTCGATTTTCCTTGGCATTTTTTCACCTAGGTATGAGGGTTCTTGTTGTTCCATCCATAAATTCTTTCTCTGCTCATTAATTAAATCAAAAGTTGGCTCTTGTATTTTCTTACTGTTTGTGCTTTTCCAAGGTTTATGGTGTATGGCTCTATCGACTTTGTATTGGATAAAGTTGGTCTCTGTGGTATATGCATGAGAATTCACAATTGGAAGATGTGTGAATGTTTCTCATTATTGGTGTAACTGTGATTGCTTTGTTGCTTTACTTGTGGGGAAGCTTGTGGAGAAGTATTTTGGGTCTACCTCGTCTCTGGAATTTTGTTGTTTCTTGCATTTTTTTATACAAAATGGTCTCATTGCTCGGGACCTTTGGATTATATTTAGACTCTTTCTATCAATTATTTATATGGATATCATGGATATTTTTCTCGCGTCCTTCATAAAGGGTTTGTGATTAAGACTATGGAAACTCATGGTGGTAATAAGATTGTTGAAACATTCTTTTGGCTAAAACCTTAAAGTGTTTGTCTTCTTTCTCTCCCATGCCTCATTGTTGTAGATGAATGGTATATTAAACCCTATGTTTGAATAAGTATATAAGGGTGTCTAACCCAGCATTCGATAGAGGCATTTTTCGCATCTCCTTTTTCATGAGGTTTTTTCCGATTTGTTACTTAAGAGTTAATACTAAGTCCACCTATTTTTAAAAACACAGTATGTTATGTGGCAATATTGAGGTGATGACAGTGTTGTAAGAATGGTGTTTAAGAGATATGACATCTTGTGTTAGCGTGCTTGAGGTGGTGGATTTTTATATGGATAGAATACCTCTATGTATGAATTATATATGTGTTGAATGATTTCTGCAAACAGAAATAGAAGTGAGTTCCGGAAGTTTGTTTTGTGAATTCTCAGTTCCTTTTGGGTCGAGTTTGAGAAACTCAGTAGTGGTTAAAAGAATATGGATGGTAATTATTTGGACCAAGTCTGTCCATACTTCGACTGTTAGTATTGGATGTTTGGATACTGTTCCTTCTTGACTCTATTGTGCGCAAGTTGTGTTATCACTATTGAATGTTTCTTGGATAGTAATTTATAAAATGAATTCTGTGAAATGTAATTTCAAAACACAAAGTGAACAGTAGTGGAATTGAGCACTAGTTTTGGAATTTTGAAACATAGTATTGGATTTTGATCTCGAAACAGGAAAGTGTTTGGGATTTTGGTTGTTATGGTGATGAAATTATTATTTTTTTGGATAATGATAGAACATTAACCATTGGAGTCCCGTCCATTATACAATCTTACGCACATTACACAACCCCCATTATCCCACTTACACTTTTTACACTCCATGTTCTATTATTACTCATTTTTAAGGAAAAGTATGTATGAAAATAAAAGAAATGGAGATGGAGGTTAATTGATGATTGGTGTTTTGAGAGCTAGTTATATACACAGTTTGATTATTTTTATGATTGTTTGAAAAGTATCCATGTATATTTCCCCCTCCATGTTACCATTTTACACACTCTATGAACCCCTCATAATCCCAATGACCCTACCAATCCTTGTTCATGTGGCAATTGATTAATGGAATTTTTATGGATGAATTTCATGTGTTATGTGGTAAATAATAGAGCCAACTCTTGATTTTATTTAAGTGGAGTTTCATGTATGTATTATTAAGAATTTTTCATGACTCATTGAATATTTGCTTCAAGATGAGTTTTTTCAGCAGGGGAAGTATTGGTAGAGGTAATAGAGGCAAGGGAAATTGGCAGAGGGGTCACAGAAGACCTTGGTTCTCTATAAATTTTGATGTTGACCCCTAGGAATTGAACCATATTTTCCAAGCTTGTTTCTTCAACCTAGTAGGAAAAGGAATCTTCCATCCCCTGCTAGAAATACCTCCCTTCCAAGCACACCAAAATATTCTTGTTATTCCAATTCCTCCTCATGTGTTGATGCGACCAGAGCCTCCTGCCAATGATGGTTGGAAAGAGATTGTCCACCATCCTATTGTTCACCACCACATTTGGTCCACTGCATCATTTCCACTACCCCCGCCACCATTTAAAAATCAAGTTTCCCAAGTGGATCATACCCTCTCACTTGTGTAGTCATCATATGCCAACAAAATATTGAAAACAGATGTCCATGAGCCCATGCAAGACAAGGGAAAAGAAATTGCCACTCACTCCAACTCATCCAAATATTTTTCAAAATCAATCTCCTCTCTCCTACATCTTAAGTATGATTGTTCTCATGTCATTAGTGAAATTCAGCCTCAAGGCTCTGACCAATCAAAGGCTTCCACAGAAAAATCAAAAGGGGACAGCAACGAGAAGAGACCTAATGCCTCACATAGTAAATATGGATTTTGATGATTGAAGTTGTTTTACACAGTATTTTTATTTTGATTAAAGTTTTAAACAACAACATATATTTCACATTTTTTTGGACAACAACATTCATTTGATCATTTTTTATTGGTCAACTTGGATAAATGCTATTTTTGGGAACGTGAGCATATTACATTTTGTTGATATTTATCATTTGAGCATATATATATATATGAAGCGAGAGTTACAAGGAGATATTTTTGAGTTAAATGATTTGGATATTTGTTATGTCAGATCATTATAAAAGGAAATAATTGGGAGTCACAAAGGGTCCCACCTATTTAGTTATTATTTAAAGACCCTTATTTATATATTATTATTATTATTTGTCTCAAACTAATTAGTTAAGTTAATTTGACTTAACTAAAGGAAGGTAGTTCAACAATCATAACTTATTGAGAAATAATAAAAGCTCAATCAAATGAAGAGATAAGAGGAGGAATAGTAGGAGAACTACATCCATAAGGTTTTCTCTATACCAGTGAGATACTTTTAACTTTCATTCATTCTTAGTTTACTAGAAAGCTTATTCTTCTTGATGACAGCAGGGTCTTATTGAAGGCATCAAGATTCAAAACATAATCACATATTTCAGCAGCTTGTTTTCAAGTTGTATGATTTTTCTTTGACAGTCTGTGTATTTTTGTTTGTGGATGAATTAAGTTTCATGGCTGATAAAGAATGTCTTGCGGAGTCAAGTGACAGAATTTTGTGGCAAGTTGATCTAGATATTTAGCTTCGATTTTCTTCTTGATTATTAGAGTCTTTTTGTATGGTGTGTTGGATTATTGAGAGGGGGGGTGAATCAATAATAGAGAAATTTAATCCTTTTTAACCATAAAATGCAAGTGTTATATCAATGTAGCATTATCACCAATAGTTGCATAGTAAATAAACAATGAACAAATGAGCAATCATACACATACAAAGTACACCAGTATTTTTACGTGGAAACCCAAAGCAGGAGAAAACCACAAAATGTTTTTTCTTATATGTCTTTAAGAATTACATTCATTGGAAGCACTAATTTCCTTTGTTTTCCAACTGCAACTAGAAGGAGGCTCCAACCCCCTAGTTTCTCAAGCTACAACTTGAGGGAAGCTCCAACTAGCCAATTCTCTAGCTACAACCAGAAGGAGGCTCCAACCCCATAGCTCCTCAGGCTACAACCTAAAGGAATCTCCAACTCCCCAATTATTTGGCTACAACTAGAAGGAGGCTCCAACCCCCTATGTTCTCCATCTACAACTAGAAGGTGGCTACAACCACATGTCCTTGCCATGTCCAACCACCCTAACATAGAAGTAGAATGATGGAACCATTGTCACACTACCACTGTGAGATATACCACTATAAATCTGTACCAATCAACCTGTACCATAAACAAGTGCATCAACTATGCACCAACTTGTACCAAACAACTTGTAATCATCCTGTACCATAAACAAGTGCATAAACCATGCACCAACATGTACCTCAACCTGTAATCAACATGTACCATAAAAAAGTGCATCAACCATGCACTAACATGTACCTCAACCTGTAATCAGCATGTACCATAAACAAGTGCATCAACCATGCACCAACCTGTACCTCAACCTGTACCATCAACGAGTGCATCAGCCATGCACCAAATATGTATCAATCATGCATCAAATACACATAAACTATGACTCAACAATATGTACCAACATCATCAACTATACACCTCATGTATGTGCCAACTCATCAACTACTTGTTTCAACCATGTACCCAACATGTACCTCAACCATATACCAAATACATATACTAGTATAACCATAAAAATTTCTCTAGAAATACATCACAATATCCATAACCAAATACCATAAACCATTACATCAAACCATGTACCACAACCTCACTGTTATACAACCTCTATCTGTAACATACCTCAACCAAAATCTCTCATCAATTTCATCATCCAAATCTAATTTATAACTCTGTAATAGACGTGGTGTATATGATCACATACCTGCAAAATCCTCCTTAACTTTAACAACAAGAGACTAACATTTTATCAAACTTTACTTTAGTCTCACATGACTAATTTTGGATTAGTCAGCAACCCTAACTTGCAATAATCATAACTATGTACCTGTAATGAATAAAGATATGAAAATGGTACACAATGTTCTTCAATATATTTTTGAAATTCCTCCATATTTCACTACGTGGAACCTCTCAGAAAAGGATTTATAGCAAAAATGGCATACCTTGTTGAATTATGGCTTATTCTAGATATCAAACTTGTAGAGAATGCCCCACATGGAATAATTTTTTTATAGATCTGAAAATGGTACACTACATACTATGGATTGTAATCTAACCAATACATTTGGTCTTACTAAATTTGGATCTGTTATGAATAAGTTATGATGTTTTTACCCAAAACATTTGTTTTAGACTAGTTTCAAGACTAGCCACAAACCCTATTTTCCACGGAGTGTAACTCCAAAAATACAACGACCCGCAAGCTGATTTTTTTATCACAACTACTTGGATATGTTTCCTCAATGGCCTCCCAATTTCACGGTCTGAATCGTTCTATAAAAAATGTTATTGCGAAAATAGTGAGATGACCTATAAATAACATACCTTAGAAAGCATCATCAAAAGAATTTATCCTCCCTGGAGTTTTGTCCTTCTTTACTTCACCTTCCCTCTGAAATTCGGCTTAGATATCCTTTGGTTACATCATTCACTTGTATATATTCAATATGCTCAAGTGTAATTAAAATGAGAGACCTTTGCCTCTTATTTATACTTTTATGTAGCTTCCTCAAGGGGTTACCTTTTAATCATCTTAACCCACTTTCCTTATTTTAGGGCTAACCCACTTCTAATCACTTGTCCACTTAGTAATTTCTCCATTAACTATATTGTTTAAATCATCTTTTTTGTATCCACTTTGACTTACAGTACACTCATCACTTCACTTTATTATTTACCTTCTAAAATATCTTAAACCACTTTCCTTATTTTAGGTCTAACACACTTCTAACCACTTTTCCACTTAGTAATTTCTACATTAAATTTATTATTTAAATAATTTCTTTCATATCCACTTTGACTACTTTGACCTTTTGGGGCTTCTAGATGACTCATGAGGGTTCTCCAACTTCACATGGCCATAATTCTCTAACCGTGAGGAGTTATGTGACGTTTCACATACCACCGGAAATGGCATGACATGTACTATCCATCTAGAGTATTATTACCTTCAAATATATTAAAAATCATACCATTATACATCAAACAAAATTGGGTCCATTACCCAAACCTTTGTGCTACCAGAATTCGCTATCGGACTTTCTTCAAGGGTTGACATCAATGACAACCAACCCAAATAATTAACAATATCCCCCTTTGGAATTGATGGAAACACTTTGATGAAATATTGAATTCAAATCACTCATCCTCCCCCAGTGACCATCACTCCCCTTGGAACCATGCCTCTATGCTCTTTCTCCAAGCATTTACCTTTGCATCTAATAAATCGCTCCCCCTTTGTCATCAATGGAAAAGGTATCTTTCCATACAGGGTTGCTCCCCCTAACTGAACTGTCCTTGGGGATACTCCCCTTGACCGAAATCTTCCTGAAGTTGATCTCCCAACCTGAACTGTCCTCTTTATGGTGCTTCCTCATGAAAATCTAAGACATATAAGATAAGCATTCAAAAGCATTCATTTTGGAGTAAAAATTATTCCGAGTCTCTAGCGAAGATACTCAAAGGATTCTCTTTGAAGCAGTTTTGTAAAGATATCTGACACTTCTTCTTTTGTGACCACATATTCAACTATGATGTTCTTATTTGCAACCTGTTCCCATAGAAAGTGATACTTGATTGGAATGTGCTTTATCTTGGAGTGCATCACCGGGTTCTTTGAGATACTGATGGAACTTGTATTATCACAATATATTGGAATGGGCTCATCATACTCAACCTATATATCTGTCAGAGTTTGTTTCATCCATAGAACCTGTGTACAACATGTTGTTGATGCAATATACTCTGCCTCGACTGTATATAAGGATATTGATGATTGTTTCTTTCTTAGCCATGATACTAAACACTCACCCAAGTAGAACGCTACTCCGCTGGTGCTTCATCACTCATCACTGCAACCTGCCCAATATGTATCTGTGTAGGCAATAAGGGATACATCATTTCCTTTTGGATACCATAATCCAAAATCTTATGTCCCTTTGAGATATCTGAAAATCATATTCACTTCTAATACATGTGATTCCTTTGGTGTTGTTTCAAATTGTGCCACCTTTCCAACTATCTGCATTACATCTGGTTTGGATGTTGTCACATATAGCAAGTTGTCAATCATTGACTTGTATTTCCTCTAGTCTATAGACTTTGAATCATCATATTTGCTCAACTTGCAATTGGTTTTCATAGGAGTGATAACTTGTTTGCAATATTCCATTCCGAACCTCTTTAGCATTTCTCTTATATACTTAGTTTGAGAAATAAAAATTCCTTGGTTTTTTTGACGTATCTGAAGACCCAGAAAGAAGGATATTTCTCCTAATAATGAAATTTTAAATTCATTATGCATATCCCTTGCAAATTTTCGTCTTAAGCTGTCATCATTGCTTCCAAAAATAATATCATCAACATATACTTCAATTAATAAAATACTATCTTGAGTTACCTTGATGTAGAGGTTGTTGTATGCACTTCCTTTTATGAACCCTACATGTTGTAGATATTTTTCCAGTCTAGAGTACCATCCTCTAGGAGCCTATTTTAGACCATACAAGGCCTTCTTCAATTTACACATATAATCTTCATTCTCTAAAAACTGAAATCCTTTTGGTTGTTCAATGTAGACTTCTTCTTCAAGTTCCCCATTTAGAAAAGTTGATTTCACATCCATCGGATACACTTTAATATTATTGGAGCATGCATAAACTAAAAACAATTGGATTGCTTCCATTCTGGAAACTGGGGAAAATGTCTCTTCAAATTTGATTCCTTCAACCTATGCATATTCTTTACATACCAATCTATCTTTGTTCCTTGTAACATGTCCATCTTCATTCAATTTATTTCTGAATACCCACTTTGTGTCAATCACATTCTTATTCTTTGGTCTTTGAACCAATTCCCAAGTGTCATTCTTATCTATTTGATCCAATTCTTCATCCATGGCCTTATTCCATAATTCATCCTTGCTATCCTCTTCAAAACGGTTTGGTTCAATCATAGATAAGAGTGCTAGGTGTGTTTTTTCTGGTGAACAGATTCTTCTTCTAGTCTCAACTCCTGCATCTTTGTTTCCGATAATCTGATCTAAATGATGATTCTTATGTACTCGTTTTCTAGGTGTCTTTAGAGGCACTTGTTGAAATTTCTCTTCTGCTTCTATCTGATCTTCTTCATATTCCCCTTCTACTTCTTCATCTTTTGTTTCTTCTTTGTAAATTTGTTCCATTGATTCATTTTCTTCTTCCTTTAATTCTCATCTACCTGTTTCATCAATTGTTACATTGATGCTTTCCACAACTTTGTTCAACCTCATATTGTAACACTTGTATGTTTTTCCCGTACTTGAGTAACAAACAAGTACTCCTTTGTCTAAATGAGAGTCAAACTTTCTCATTTTGCCATCTTCTCTTTTGATGTAGCATTTGCTTCCAAATACTCTGAAGTGATTCACATTTTCTAGTCTTCCTTTCCATAGCTCGTAGGGAGTTTTGTCATTGTTGTTTCTAAGCATTACTTTGTTTTGAATGTGAACTATTGTATGCATTGCATGTGTCCAAAGAAATCTGTCAATTAGGAATCCATCAACATTGTTCAATCCATTTCCTGTTTAAATATCATCCATTATGATATTGTTCATTTGTATTTGAACTACTCTTTGAACCAATCTACGAATACATGCTCTCATCCACTATCATATATCTGTCAAAACCTGTTAAGTTTTCTTAAGAATCCATCTCTGTCCATATTTTCCAAGACTCTACTGCACAACTGTCCATAATGTTGACTCATTTATCACTATACTATCATGAAGTCTTTACTACTTCAACTGATTGTGCTTCTGCTAACTGACTGCTCTGCATCTGTCTTCTCAAAATCTTCAAGCTGCTCGAAGGATGGTTCTTTGGTCTGTCACAGCTATCGCAGAGACCCCCCCTGTTTAATATTCATGTTACATGGGAGTCTCTAATTCGGATGGCTCTAAACAATTCTTACTTTGATGTGTCTTCATCATCATCTTCATTGGTAGATTCATCATCTCTCTGAGCTCTGATTTCTTTCTTTCTATATGTGGATTTATCTTTCACTACAATGCATGAAAGTAAATATCTTGAACCTATTCCTTATTTACCTGACCTTCTTTTCTTTTGGTTATTTTCCAAACCTTTCTATATATGGCATCTTTATTTTTCTCTGTAGAATTTTCTTCATTTCGTTTTATTGCCAATCTTGTGATCTCTGGGACCTGGTCTTTGTTCACCTGTTCTTCTTGTTTTCTTATACATACTTTCTTATATCTGATATCAGTGTTCTCTTTCATGGAAGTATCGATCATGCTTCTACAATCACTAGCTATGTGTCCATAGTTATGACATTTGTAACATGCAATGTTACGTGGGGCCACATAGGCACTTCTTGCTTGCACATTTATTTTATAATCCCTACAATCAACAACTTTGTGTGAAAATTAGTACAATAAAAACAATGACCATAAAATTAATTTGCATACCTCAGAGTGAATGATCTTCTTTGTGGTGTAATCCTTCTGAATTTATGCCTTGACTAATCATGATCATGATTGAAGCTTCTTTGTGGCTTGAACATGGATGGCCTTCTTGAAGATGTATCTTCAATAGTTTTCTTAGATTTTGGTTGACCATGACCCTTTCCTTTGAGTACTTCTACATAACTCTTTCTATTTTCTTCATTCTTCTTTTTTATCAACCTAAAGTGCTTCTCTTCATTCTCTATAACTGATGTGGATATTTCTGTCTCTTCAACGTTCTTTTTTAGCTTGATGATTTTACTTCTCAATGTGACAACTTCTTCTCCAAGCTTCTCAACCTCTTCTTCTTTCTTCATTATCTGAGACTTCATGACTTATTTTGTTCTTTTCGCTTCTTCAAGCTAAATTTCTAATGTGATTATTTCTTCTTCAAGTCCTTTCTCTTCTGGACCTAACTCTTCCTCAAGCTGGTTTAGATCATTAGTTCTTTCCTTAAGATGATCTGTCAATATCTTCTCTCTATTTTTTGCTTCTTCCTTTTGTGTTGTTATGTTGGCTTCCAAATACTTCTTTTGATATTCAAGATTTTCTTCGATCTTTCTGGCTTCTTCTAACTGAGTTCTTAAGTTCTCGATGACCTGTTGGGATTCTTCAAAAATGTGAACACTTTCCTTTTGTTTCATCAATTCTTTCTTGAGTGACTTATTTTCTTCTCTTAGTTCATCTAAAGCACTAGTCAATTATACTTCATAATTGTCTTCATTTTCAATTAGTTTTTTTGTCTCATTTCCTTCATGGAATTCTATTTCAAGATGTATGTGTTTTTCACAATTAAAGAAAAACAACATACCTCTGGTGATTATGTACTCTTCATCTTCTGAATATGTTTGACATGGTGACATAATTCTTTTTTATTTGTATTTGCATCTTCTTTAGAATTTTATGAATCTGCGACGGGTGAAGAATTTATGTCATGTAACTTATCCCAAAGTTCTTTGGCTCATGAAAATTTACCAACATTTTCTCTTACTAGATTAGGTAATCATTCCCAAATGAAATCCATTGTTATATTTTTATTCTTCTTTAATTCCTTCTTGGTTGCAGTCTTTTCCCTTTTTTAACTATCATATCATGTAACCACTGATAGCCAAATATAATGTCCATGTGCCTGTAAAAATACTTCCGTCCTTCTAATCCACATCTCATACTTTAAACCATTCTGACCATTAAACATTGTTATTCCATTCTCAGAATAATCCATGATCTCCTTCCAGTGGTTAAACTGATTCTTGAAGGAACCGACTCTGATATCAATTGTTGGATTACTAAGAGGGTGGGTGAATCAGTAATAGAGAAATTTAATCATTTTTAACCATAAAATGCAATTGTTATACCAATATAGCATTATGATCAATAGTTGTGGAGTAAATAAACAATGAACAAATGAGCAATCATACACATACACAGTACACCGATGTTTTTACGTGGAAACCCAAAGCGGGAGAAAACCACATAATGTTTTTTCTTATATATCTTTAAGAATTACATTCATTGGAAGCACCAAATTCCTTTGTTTTCCAGCTGCAACTGGAAGGAGGCTCCAACCCCCTAGTTTCTCAAGCTACAACCTGAGGGAAGCTCCAACTCCCAAATTCTATGGCTACAACCAGAAGAAGGCTCCAACCCCCTAGCTTCTCAAGCTACAACGTGAAGGAAGCTCCAACTCCCCAATTCTCTGGCTACAACCAGAAGGAGGCTCAAACCCCCTATGTTCTTCGTCTATAACCGGAAGGTGGCTACAACTACCTGTCATTGCCCCATCCAACCACCTTGAATAGAAGTAGAATGATGGAACCACTGTCACACTATCACTATGAGATATACCACTGGGTGAAATCATGAATATGGGTTGCACTTTTGCTTGTTTTATGACAAAAAAAACTGTATTTTCACAAGTTATTCAACTTCCGACATACAAAAGTATTTTTTTTTATTTAGAATTTCACTTTACTGTAAAAACAAAATTTGTGAAGAATTGTGTTAGCTTTCCAATGACTATTTTTCAAAAAAAATTTATCACAATTTGATATGTCAATTTGACAATTGTTTAATAGTATGTTCCTTAAACATGAAATGAATGATAATGAGTTACTTATTTCTACAACAATGTATCTATTATTAAACTTATGTTTTTAAGAAATGAAATATATTGCAACAATCTACAGAGACTCTATTTTATTATGACTATAATTTTGAATCTAACGGATGAATATTATAATTTCTAGACTTTTTTTAAGTTGACCAAGCTGAAAACGTTGCAGATTTTAAACACATGTTGTTCTACACGTTGTATCTATCTTAATTTTTACTTAAAACTAAAATCTAAATATACCCTTTTGAAAAGAATAGTTTAAGGATTATGAATATATATTTTTTCTAAATTTCTCACCGTATATTTTTAGAGATATCGATATTTCATTTCACCGAATCATAATATCTGCTGAAAATATTATGTAGTGATTTTTTTTAAAAATTAAATAAAATTAGATTAAAAAAAAAATGAAAACAAATTATACGAATTGAAATTAGATTCAATTTTGGAAATGATGGTGTCATTTTCGAAACCAAATTCTCAATATTTGCAGGAGTCTGCAACCTCCGAAGTTCAGTTAAGCTTGGGGCAGTTCTCTGGTTTTAGTTTTCAGTCCCAATTTCCTTTTTTCGGCCGAAATAATATTTCGGCTGAACAAATAATATTTCGGCCGAAATACTAAAATCTAACAGAAACCGTCAAAACTAAACGGTTTCCATGTTTTTCGGACGAAAAACAATTCTTTCGGTCGAAAGACGGTCGAACGAATTCCATCCATTAGAAAAAATGAAACGACACGTCGTATCGTTTTATTTCGCACCAAATTGTATAAATAGGCTTTCGTCCGAACACATTTAACACAATTCATCAGATGGAGAGACAAATATAAGCTCGAGGATAAGAATTTCAAAGCATTTCTATTACTAATTGCAGCTGTATTCTTTTCTTTCTTTATTTCTTCCCTTTGTTCCATAGGCTTAATCGGAGGATCGATATCGATACATGGTGGTTTTATAGAGAACTTAAACAAAGTTTCGAATCATCTTTTTGGTTTTTGTTGAATAAGGTAAATGATGTTTGTTCAAGTTTTTATTGGAATAACAATTTATATGTTGAAAGATAAATGTTAGCATTTTTTCAAGGTGAAGTCTTTGTTGAACATATCTTTTACAGTTAACTATAAAAGTCATGGGAAACAAAAGTTTGTGCAAGAGAAAATATGATCACACTCGAGATGATACTCGCTAAATCGAACAAAGGAAAGAGTTTTATCGGAGAAAGAAACAAGAATGTGCAAATATTGAAGAAAGAAATGATGATAATGTCAATAGAGATTTTCGACAAGAAGAAGTTCAACCAGGTATGCATGCACATATGATGATCGAGCACATGACACACATTGGGACTGTATTCAGAAAGTACAAAATTGAAAGTATAGAATTCAAATTAAAAATATTGTAAATAATATAATTGATCTTGTAATTACAATTTGATGTTTTTCAAAAAACATAAATAGATTTGTCTCATAATGTCGAAGAAGA
>ML812642.1:134079-151986 GCA_009831015.1 Picea engelmannii
TCACTAAACAAGAGGTGCAGTACCGAACACATAATAGAACGGATGAAATGGACTAAATGGTGGACCTTTTCTATATCACAAGTTTGAATGCAGAAAGAAAGAATTGGATCCAGCTAGGGGAGGGGCTGGATTCACCAATCAGTTACAAGTTTCACTAATTTGTGAACTAACTATATGGACAAGGAAGGCAACCACTATAATAAGGGGTGCATGCGGCTCTAGCAGAGAGACTGACTCTACAAAAGACTAACGGTGCTAATTTTGGGCATGGAAAGTTTCAACGTTTATATGCATGTATCATGTGTTAAAACGTAGAGATGAAATAAGGTTCTATTTATGTTGTTCAGAACTGGCCATAGGGCTGGCCTCCCGTGGCCAAGTCACAGTCCCGTGGACTATGACTTACCTATAACTTAAAAACATATTACAACTAAAAATTAAAAATTTACATTATCAATTAAAAACAAATTTTAAAATTTAATACTTAAACTATATACTAGGATCGAAGATTACCTGGAGTTCGGCACGCCCACGATGACAAACGCCAACACCACCCTTGCGCTCGCAAACGCCTCCACAACCTCTTCGCTCACAACTCGCCCAATACTCTCAATCGCCACCCTCTGTGACTTGCGACGAAACAACAACACAATTCATAAACGTTTGAAATTCGATGTGTTTTTGATATATAAACAATCTGTCGATCGAAATATTGTTCGGCCGAAAGATAGTTCGAATGAACAATTGTTCGGCCGAAAGAGTATTGCCGGAGAAAAAATATCCGACCAACTAAATTTTTACACGCAAATCGAGGGTGCGGTCAATGCACCGTTCAATTTGACGTTCCATGTTTCGGCCGAAAACAAGATGTTTCAGCCGAAAAATAATATTAGTTCGGCCGAAAAAAGGTTTTTCGAAATTTTGGAGACCCGATTGTCACGAAAGTGTAACCCACCTCTGTGATTTCACCCCATTGTAAACATGTACCAATCAACCTGTAATCAACCTATACCATAAAAAAGTGCATCAACCATGCACCAACCTATACCAAACTGTAAGTTTTAAACCTGTGAAGTAAAGAAATGCATATAGATTCTTAATCAAAACAGAATTTAATCAATGGCTCATACACATAGTACATAGAGATTTATAATGGAAACCCTCAACCAGGGAAAACTTCTCTTATATTCATTATATCAAATTTCACCATTCACCATACAATATATACATGTTTTTAGGTGTTCCGTAGATACCAAAACCCCAATCCCTTAATCTAGGATTAATTTAGAAAACCGCTAAAAATAGCAAAAAACCGCCCAAAAAAAAATTCGAGGAGTTGGCCCCCCTGGGAAACCCTAGAAAGGGCCCGATGCACACGACACAAAGGGCACTACTAGAGGAATCGTCAGACGCAATTGTTGAATCTGACGCGCCCACACACACACATGAAAAGAATATAACACATACCCAACATTTTCCCACTTGTTGTTTTCTTTGCATCCAGGGGTCCACAGGATTATATAGACAACAATCCAGGGAAGCAATGCCCATTGTTACTCTACACTAGGAGAACTTTTCTATGCTCACAAAATTTGTCAATGAATCTACAACATTCTTCAAAGTGTGAACCTTTTCGAGCAACACCTTCTTTTCCTCAACCATGTCTCTCACAAAGTGATATTGAACATCAATACGCTTTGTCTTCAAATGATAAGTTGGGTTCTTTGCCAAAAAGATTGCACTATGATTGTCACAATCTAATCTCATTGTTTGTTGTACCAACCCAATACCTGAACACAATCTATGTAACCATACTTCTTACTTGCTTGCATGAGTGGTTGTCATGTATTCAACTTTTGTAGTTGAGAATGCCACTACAACCTGTCTTTTGCTCATCCAACTAATTTCTCCTCCAAATATATTAAACACGTACCCACTTGTAGATATTATGTGATCCAGATATCTAGCCCAGTCTGCATCAACAAATCCATGTATGTCCACCACTTTGTCCAATCCTGGTCTTCCTTGGTAGCACAATCCATAATTGGTAGTGCCACGCAAATACCTGAAGACCCTCTTTACTAATGTCCAATGCTCCTTCCCTGGTTTTGACATATACATGCTCAAAACTCCCACTGTATGTGCAATGTCTGCTCTAGTACAAACCATTGCATACATCAAACTGCCAACTGCAGTGGCATACGGAACATGGGACATGTCCTCTTCTTCTTCCTGTGTCTTGGGACACTGATCTGCAGATAAATTTACACCTATAGGAATAGGAACCTTGATCGGCTTACTTCCATGCATATTAAACCTTTGCAATATTGTTTCAACATATTTTGTTTGATTCAACCAGAGTTTCATGTTTGCACGATCTATTTTAATTTCCATTCCCATAATGAAGTTAGCAGCATCGAGATCCTTCATGTCAAATTTGGAGGATAGCTGTGATTTCACCTCCTTGATAACATCCATGTTATTTCCTACCAACAACATGTCATCAACATACAACACTACATAAATGAAGTGATTACCAGCCTACTTGGAATATACATAGTGATCGGCCTTGCTTTTCACAAATCCCAATCCAAAGATGTATGTGTCAAACTTTTGGTACCACATCCTAGGTGATTGCTTCAGACCATATAGTAACTTCTTTAGCTTACAGACCATCTCTTTCTTTCCCTTCACTACAAAGCCTTCTGGCTGCTTCATGTAGATTTCTTCTTCTAGATCCCCATCTAGGAATGTTGTCTTCACATCCATCTGTTCCACTTCAAGATCAAAAGTAGTAGCAATAGATAAAAGAAATATAGCAGAAGTTAACTTAGTAACAGGAGAAAAAATCTCACCAAAGTCAATTCCCTCTACTTGAGAATAACCTTTTGCTACTAACCGATCTTTGTATTTCTTCACTTTTCCTTTTGCATAAAACTTCTTCTTAAACAACCATTTTCTACCAAAAGATTTTCTTCCAGCTAGCAACTCAACTATATCTCATGCCTCATTCTTATCCAAGGCATCCATTTCTTCAACCATGGCCTTCTTCCAGAGATTACTGTCCTCTAAATTCACTGCTTCCCTGACAGTTCTGGGATCATCATCACTAATAGATAAAGAAAAATTGGAATAGAAATCAGGTGGACTATACCTTTCTGGTTTCCTTCTTTCTCTCACTGATCTCCTCAATACTAGGGTATGAGGTTCTTCTTCTTCTTCTTCTTCTTCTTCTTCTTCTTCATCTTATTCAGATGATTCAGATTTTGCATCATCCAACACAAGCTCTATTTTCTCAGGTTCTTCTGGCCTTGGTAGGAATTCCTGTTTGGAAAAATCTTTTACCTCTCTGAAAACAACATCTCGACTGTAAACAATCTTCTTCGTATCTAGGTTCCAAAGATTATAACCTTTTACACCATATTTATAACCAATAAAGATACACTTTTCATCCTTTTTATCCAGCTTACTCCTATTTTCCTTTCGAGCAGCATCACAACCAAACACTATAATATGTTGAAGAGAGGGTTTCTTTTCAGTCCATACCGCATGTGGAGTTCTATCATCCAACGCTAATTAAGGTGATCGATTGACCAGGTAACATGTTGTACCCACTGCCTCTACCCAGAATTCATGTCCTAACTCGGCACCGCTGAGCATGCTCCTTGCTTTTTCCATCAGTGTCTTGTTCAACCTTTCTACAACTCCATTATGTTGAGGAGTGTATGGAGTAGTCTTCTGTCTTTCTATACCACACTGCTTACATAATTATTCGAATTCATTTCCGCAGAATTCTCCATCGTTATCTATTCTCAATACCTTTATTTTCTTTTTTGTCTGATTTTCTACCAGGGCCTTAAACTCTTTAAATTTATCAAATACCTTATATTTCTTTCTAAGAAAATAAATCCATGTGTTCCTTGAGAAATCATCTATGAATGAAACATAAAACACAGATTTACCTAGGGATGGAACAGGAACAAGTCCAAACACATCATTGTGTATCAACTCTAAGATCCTCTTTGCTCTTGTAGCACCAGATGGGAATCTTACTCGATTTTGTTTACCATATATGCAATGCTCACAAAAATAAAAATCCAGAGTGCAATTAGACATACCTTCAACTATACCTTTACCGTGTAGTGTTTGAAGGCCCTTTTCTCCAATATGCCCCAGTCTTTGATGCCACAACATGGTCTTCTTTTCAGGGACATTATTGGTCTTTTCTCCTTCATTTCTCTGCTCAGGGACAACAAAGATGTTACACCCATTAGTATAAGTGCTTCCCAACAACTTGTAAAGAGTTCCACACCAAACTCCCCTCATCAACACCATTTCTCCTCATACCATCTTGCAAGTGCCCTTTCCCAATACAGTATCCACTCCTACATCATCCAACTTGCTTACAGATATTAGGCTCCTGGCTAGTTTTGGAATGTGCAGAACCCAAAGGAGATTTCTAATCCTTCCATATTTTGGCAACAATTTAACCCTTCCACGTCCCATGATTTCTTTTGTTGATTCATCTCCTAGGAATACATCACCACCATCATATTTTTCATATTCAGAGAACCACTCCCTATGAGGATTCATATGGTATGACACACCTGATTCAATCAACCATACATCATGGTCTTCATGTGTACCTATAGATGCCAGGTAAACATCACCTCCTTCTTCAGTGGAGGTTTTCACCTCTTTGGAAGAGGTACTATCAGATCCCTTTGGTTTTTCAACCTTCTTAGAATTGCAATCTTTCTTATAATGCCCTATTTTACCACACTTCCAGCATTTCCTCAAAGATTTTCCTGGAGACTTAGATCTACCTATAGATTTAGATCTCCCCCCCAAAGTCTTACCAGGATTCCTATCTTGGGTACTACCTCTTACAAATAAAGCATTTGTGCTATGACTATCCATGCTTTTCCTCCTCATCTCTTCAGATAACAAGGATGAAACTACATCCTCATACTTCAATGTAGATTGAGTGGTACTACCAATTGCTACAACCAGATTATCCCAAGATTCTGACAAAGAATGTAACAAATTAATACAGTTATCTTCTTCTGCAATCGTAATATTAACAGAGACAAGTTGACTTACCAGAGTATTAAAGGCATATAGATGTTCTGTCACAGAATCTCCATCTTCCATCCTAAGATGATACAGCTTCTTTCGAAGAAACAACTTGTTTACCAAGGAATTTGAATGATACAAATTCCCTAACTTATTCCATAGTTCCTTGACTGTAGATTCTCCCGAGACATTCAACAACATTGAATCTACCAAGAAGAGTCGAATAGTACTCCTTGCTCTTCTGTCCAACTTCTCCCAATCTTCATTTGACATACCAGTAGGTGGTGTACTAGTAGTTTGTGTACTAGTAGGTTGTGTACCAATCGTCTATGTGCCAGTAGGCTGCGTACCAATAGGTTGTGTACCAGTAGGCTGTGTACCAGGATCCACAACGATCCATTGTTCTTTGTCTACAAGAAGGTCCTCCATCTTGAGCTTCTATAGCTCAATTTTTTTACCGTTGAACTTCTCTATCTTGATTCTATAAGAGCTCTCCATTCCTCTTTATACACTCGAATAACCACTGCAAAAGCTCCCACTAAACCCAGGTTTATCACAGACCCAAGATAAACTTGATCTATCAAGACCGAGCCAAACCCTCAACAACAAAGGTGTCCCTCTGAAGACAAAAACGAACTATGATACCACATGTAAGTTTTAAACCTGTAATGTAAAGCAATGCATATAGATTCTTAATCAAAACAAAATTTAATCAATGGCTCATACACATAGTACACAGAAATTTATACCGGAAACCCTCAACTAGGGAAAGCCTCTCTTATATTCATTATATCGAATTTCACCATTCACCATACAATATATACAATTTTTTTAGGTATTATGTAGATACCAAAACCATAATCCCTTAATACGGGATTAATTTAGAAACCCGCTAAAAATAGCAAAAACCGCCCAAAAATAAAATTTGGGGCGTTGCGCGTAACTAGGGGGGGCATACCTACCCCCCCCCCCCCCCCCCCCCCCCCGAGGAAGCACTCGACGCACACAAAACAAAGGGCACTACTACAGGTATCGTCAGACTCATTTATCGAATTTGACACGCCCACACACACACATGCAAAGAATATAACACATACCCAACACAAACAACCTGTAATTAGCCTATACCATAAACAAGTGCATCAACCATGTACCAACCTGTACCTCAACTTGTAATCAGCCTGTACCATAAACAAGTGCATCAACCATGCACCGACCTATACCTCAACATGTAATCAGCCTGTACCATCAACGAATGCATCAACCATGCACCAACCTGTACCTCAACCTATACCATCAACGAATGCATCAACCATGCACCAAATATGTATCAATCATGCATAAAATACACAAAAACTATGACTCATCAATATGTACCAACATCATAAACTATACACCTCATTTATGTGCCAACTCATCAACTACTTGTCTCAACCATGTACCCAACATGTGCCTCAACCATATACCAAATACATATACCAGTATAGTCATCAAAAGTTCTCTAGCAATACATCACACTATCCATAATCAAATACCATAAACCATTACATCAAACCATGTGCCACAACCTCATTGTTATAGAACCTCTATCTGTACCATACCTCAACTAAAAGCTCTCATCAATTTCATCATCCAAATCTGATTTATAACTATGTAATAGACCTGGTGTATATGATCACATACCTGCAAAGCTTTCTTAACTTTAACAATAAGACACTAGCATTTTATCAAACTTTACTTTAGTCTCACATGACTAATTTTGGATTAGTCAACAACCCTAACTTGAAATAATCATAACCATGTATATGTAATGAATAAAGATCTGAAAATGGTACACAATGTTCTTCAGTGTCTTTTATGCAATTTCTCCAGATTTCACTACTTGGAACCTCTCAGAAAATGAGTTATAGCAAAAATGGCATACCTTGTTAAATTTTGTCTTATTCTAGAGATCGAACTTGTAGAGAATTCCGCGCATGGAATATTTATTGTGTAGATCTAAAAATGGTACACAACATACTAAGGACGGTACTCTAACCAATACATTTGTTCTTACTGAATTTGAATCTGTTATGAAGAAGTTATGACGTTTTTACCTGAAACACATGTTTTAGACTAGTTTCAAGACTAGCCACAAAACCTACTTTCCACAGAGTGTAACTCCAAAAATACAATGACACACAAGCTAAAAAATTTATCACAACTACTTGGATATGTTTCCTCAACGGCCTCTCAATTTCACGGTCTGAATCATTCTAGAAAAAATTTTATTGCGAAAATGGTGAGATGACCTGTAAATAGCATACCTTAGAAAGCATCATCAAAAGAATTTATCCTCCCTTGAATTTCAGCCTTCTTTACTTCGCCTTCCCTCTGAAATTTAGCTTAGATATCATTTGGTTACCTCAATCACTTGTAGATATTCAATATGCTCAAGTGTAATTAAAATGAGAGACCTTTGCCTCTTATTTATAATTTTATGTAGCTTCCTCAAGGGGTTACCTTGTAATCACCTTAACCCACTTTCTTTATTTTAGGACTAACCCACTTCTAACCATTTCTCCACTTAGTAATTTCTCCATTAACTTTATTATTTAAATAATAACTTTTGTATCCACTTTGACTTATAGTACACTCATCACTTCACTTTATTATTTACCTTCTAAAATCTCTTAAACCACTTTCCTTATTTTAGGGCTAACCCACTTCTAACCACTTGTACACTTAGTAATTTCTCCATTAACTTTATTATTTAAATAATTTCTTTTGTATACACTTTCACTACTTTGACCTTTTGGGGATTTTAGATGGCTTATGAGGGTTCTCCAAGTTCACATGGCCATAACTCTCTAATTGTGAGGAGTTATGTGACGTTCCACATACCACCAGAAATTGCATGACATGTACTATCCATCTAGAATAGTCTTACCTTCAAATATATTAAAACTCATACCATTATACATCAAACAAACTTGGGTCGATTACCCAAACATTTGTGCTACCGGAATTCGCTACCGGACTTTCTTCAAGGGTTGACATCAATGACAACCAACCAAAATAATCAACATGGTTCCCATCGAAGGTTTCTAAGCTTGATTTTGGTCCCTACCCTCGCAGGGGTTTGTAGAAAGAACTCAGTTTTTGTATCTCAGAATGAAATAAATGAAAAAATAGATTATTGTTTCAGTCTCACACATGTGTTTTAATGATTTGGTTCTTTCTTTTGCTTTGATCTCCATATATACATTTGTATAATTTATGTACGCAGTTATGAAACTTTGTTCAAGTTTACTTCTTTTGCATTGAAATATACAACATATAAAAATTAGACTTGGTCCTTTGTAATTAATACTTGTGGATTAAATGATTATGTTTTAATCTATAAACCTCGGATAACATTCCCAACTATCTTGTCTTAGCCCAGCAAGATCTGAAAATGATTGAGTAAGGTTTTAATCTATAAACCTCGGATAACATTCCCAACTATCTTGTCTTAGCCCAGCAAGCTCTGAAAATGATTGAGTAAGGTTTTCCATACATTTTCCTCAACATTTATTTTGCAACCATAATGGGGAGATCTTCCATATCTCTTTGGTTGATTATATTCACGATTATCTTTAAAAAAATTGTTTTATTCAAACACTCCTTGACTAATGTTTTCCATGACAACACCTATCACAAGACAGCCCAATATTGTAAACAGTCTTAATGACCAAACTAGCATTGTCTTAGCCTTGTTCAACACTATTTTAGAAACTCCTAGTACTCAAGCTGAACTTGAATGCTCTTGGGAAGTAATTGAAAGAGATATAAGTATATGTGAATGTTGGGAAGCAAGGAAAATGTAGCCCAGAAAACAGCAATAACTTCTCTTTTTATAAATCCTTGGTTTTTCTTTTCATGTCCTCAAATCCTCACATCTCTCTCGAAGAAGAGGATTTCCCCCTGAAGCTACTCCTATTTTTGAAATAGGAATAAGGAAAATCATTCTATCAAATCAAGAAAGTACTCTAAGGAGAACTTTATCAGATTATGTTAGTTCACCTTCATCACCTATACCTATTACCTTCAATTTAACATATGCAGGTAGTGGTAGAGGAACTGGAGGTGCCTCCTCCTCCCAAACTTCTACTTCATCATTAATTGGTAGTATATACAGCCATGAGATCCATGTCCAATCCACTACAAATCCTACTAAAGTGATCAAGAAATATGGGATTTTCCAATTCGAAGAAGATACTACAACTACTCCATGGCACGTGTCTTCTCCCGTGAATTTGGCACCCTCTACTCACCCATTACCGAAGTTTAAGGAACATATTCCTAAGTTCTCAGGGAATAATATTGTTTCTACAAATGAACACTTAGTAGCATTTTCCAATGCTTGTCAAAACATTGAGGCCAACGGTAACGATACTTGCATGTGCTTATTCGTTAATTCCCTTGAAGGAAAAGTTGCGGCATATTTCTTTGACCTCCCTCCTAAAATCCTTTCCACATGGGAATAATTGGTTTATTGGTTCAAGTCCAATTATGGACAATCCAAAAGTTCAGTAGAGAAATTAAGGGAATACAACAATATTTCCTATAAGGATGGTGAAACCATTATGTCCTTTAAACTGATCTTCACCAAACTATACAATCAAATTCCTGAACTAATTATCCCCCAAAACCAAGCCGCTTTCATATATTATTATAATGTGCTACCTTCCCCTTATCATCATAGGCTCGAGGAAAAGGCTATAGACAATCTTGGTTCCTCTCTTCACACTTGTCTAGAATATGAAGAGAAACTCGAAAGAATGGGTCTCCCCAAAGGGGACTCGGTCCAGCAAACAGATATGTCTTCCCTCCTACAGCTCGTCCAGGATATGAACAATAGGATGATAGCCTACGAACTAAAGGGAAGTGTTTCTTCTCCCACCCCTGTCGCATCTTCTTCTTCCTCATTTCCTTTTAGGAATACTAACGAAAATACCTTTCAGCCAAAGGCCATTATGTCTCGCAGTTGGTGTAACTTATGTGAAGAAAATCATGAAGAAAGTACCTGCGAAGTTAAGAAAAATGCCAGAGATAAGATATTTGGCAAAAGGCCCGATACCACGATCGCAGTTCTATATTGGGTCAAACCTGAGGATGTTATGATAATCAATATCGGGAATAAATCCTACACCGCCAAGGGTAAATATGACCCTACTCGTGCTTCTTCTTCCCAATATATTCTTCTCAAAGCACTGATACACAAATTGTCATAGTTCTGGAAAATCAAGGAATGCCTTCCCATATTCCCTCTTCTAAATACAACATCCTTAACCAATTGGCTAATATCAAGACTAATTCTACCCTTTTGGACATGGTTGCCATCCTTGAACAACAAAAACATCTCAATAATTTTATGGAAGGTAAAGTTTCTACTGTAGCCAATATTTTTGAAGAGTCAAAAGAAGAGGATTCAAATGTAAATAAAATAGGTGTAAATAACTTTATGAAACCTGTAAAAAATCCCCCTTTTTATATTTCTGTAAAAATTATGGATAAAATATCGCATTGTTGCCTAATTGATGGCAGGTTTGGTCCAAGTGTAATGTCAAAAATTATAATGCAAGATCTTGGCTTATCATGCACTAATGAAAATTCCAGAAGCATGCTCTCTTATAACAGTCTGAAACAATCAACTGTAGGCAAAATCAAAGATGTAAACTTAGTTTTGTGTGCRCATCCTGAAATAAGAACAACCCTCAACATCTAGGTAATTGATATGTCAGTAAGAAATTATTCAATTATTTTATGAAGAGACTRACAAGATTTAAWGGGTGGATATMTTTCACTTGACRRAATACATYTGTTTGTCTCTAGGAACGGAAAGAACATTATAGTCCTAAGGGAAGGAAGAATTTCACCATACATAGAGAGTGTTCCCCAACCTAACGTAAATTATCTTGAGGAAGATTTGGGAGTATACTCTATCTTTGTTGATGAGGGTGACACTATCCTTGAACCAATTGATTTTGACGATGGCATGTGGCACATGCATTTTGATGGCTCGTGCTCAAATGAAGGTAATGGAGCCGACATTATTCTATATTCCCATGTAGGTAAAATTCACAATTTTTCTTATAGGTTAGAATTTTCCTACACAAACAACGTTATTGAGTTTGAGGCATTATTGTTAGGCATCGAAAATGCATATAACCTTGGTTGCGATCACCTTACAGTCTTTGTGATTCTGAACTTGTTGTGAACATGGTACGTAAGATTTATTCACCCAAAAACAAGTTGCTTAAACATTATATCCAAGTTGTTTGGATGCTCATTTCAAACCTGTTAACTTTTAACATCACTCATGTTAAGCGGAAACTCAGTTCAATGGTTGATAGGTTAGTAGTGTTTGCAGCATCCCCTACCCGACAGTTTTTTCCCCAAAGACCTTATTGTACGTTTCAATCTTTATATCATCCTCATATCCCTGATAACATGGAATCATGGCAGGTATTCCCAAGTGATGAAGGAATTTGCGCTTTCATACAAAATGAACCATTTAGGCCCAAGGAAATCATATCCATTGAAGATGATAAATTTCCTAAGGGCCTGACTCCTCTTGAAAGTTCATTTTCGTCGAGTGATGTAAGAAACAAAGGGATGCATAAGGAAGAGGAGTCGAAAAGCAAAGTGGGTGATACCATTTCCTTGAACCTTGGGACACCCAAATCTCCAAATATTGTTAAACTACATGCCCAATGTTCTGACAAAGAAAATGTGAAATTCACAGAAATACTTCATGAATTTCATGACATTTTTGCATGGCCATACAAGGATCTTCATGGTTTTGATTCTGCTCTTATACAACATGTCATTCCTAATAAGGACGGCGTAAAACCAGTTAGGGAAAAAAAAGACCTATTAACCCTACACTTGAAGCTACTATTAGGAAAGAGTTCAAAAATTATTGAAGGATGATATCATCTTTCAAGTTAAGTATTCTGAATGGGTTTCAAATCTGGTCCCAGTTCGGAAAACAACTGGTCAGATCAGATTATGCGTTGATTTTCGCGCATTAAATAGAGTGAGTGTTAAAGATCATTTTCCTCTCCCTAATATGGAAATGATTTTACAACAAGTTGCAAGGTCACAAATGATGTCCTTACTTGATGATTTTTTTGGCTATAATCAAATCAAAATAAAAAGGACTGATAGATATAAAACCACTTTTACTACACGTTGGGGCACATTTTCTTATGAATGTATGCCTTTTGGCTTGTCTAATGCAGGTGCCACTTTCCAAAGGGATATGAAAATAGTTTTTGATGATCTTATTGGTAAAATTATCCAAGTTTATCTCGATGATTTGATCGTTTATTCAAAGAACCGGTTAGATCGTTTTGGTCATCTTAGAAAAGTTCTCATGCGTTGCAGAAAGTTTGGTATTTCTTTAAATCCTTCCAAGTCTATTTTCGGTGTCACTAAAGGAAATCTCCTCTGTCATATTGTTTCTGATTCAGGAATAAGCATTGACCCTGAAAGGATTGTTGTTATTCTAAATCTCCTTGCTCTCACCTCCAAGAAAGAGGTCCAAGATTTTATGGGCATTATCAATTTCGTTTGTAAGTTTGTTCCTGATTTTTCTATAATGGTTAAACCAATTCATAATCTTCTAAAGAAAGATCGTTCTTTTTCTTGGACAGATGACATCGAAAAGGCTTTCCTTGGGATTAAGAAAGCAATCATCTCTGCACCGATTTTGGTGAAACCGAATTTTGAGAAATAATTTATCATATATATCTATGCCACCAAGGAAGCAATTGTTGCTATCCTCTTACAAAATGATGATAAAAAAAACAAAAAACTTGTAGCATACATGACCCAGAGTTTATCAGATAATGAAATCAAGTACTCTTAAATTGAAAAACATGCTTATGCTCTTGTTAAGGCTATAGAAAAATTTCACCACTTTATTTTAGGCAAGCATACATAAGTAAGAGTCCATTTTCCCGCTATCAAGTTTCTTTTCTCACAAACTTATCTTTCAGGAAAACTTGCACATTGGCTTGCCAAAATTCAGGAGCATGATTTAACCATCGTGACTTCAAAAATGAACAAGGGACAAGACTTAACCCTTCACTTAGCTCAGCACCCTAAACCAAGTGAAGAACTTGATGATTAGGATAATCCTCTTTCAACTTTGTTTTATATTGAGAATGAAAATCCTTCTATAGTTGAACATCCTTGGTATAGAAATATGGTGTATTACTTGCAGCATAAAAAATGACCAGATAACTTAGACCCTCACCAGAGAAGAAGTCTTCGCCTTGAATCTTCCAGGTATATCATTTTGGGAGACTTCTTGTTCAGAAAGTATGTTGATGGTTTACTACTTCGATCTGTGAATGATGAAGAAGCACAAAAATTGTTACAGGAAATTCATGGATCGCTAGTTTATGTCGTTCACATTGGTGGCCATTTTTCTGCTAAAGCTATTGCCATTAAAATTATAATAAATGGTTACTATTGGTGTTCCATATTTCGAGATTCCTACAAATTCGCAAATATCTTGTGATAAATGACAAAAATTTATTGGGAAATAATGTATTTCTTCCATGCCTTTGCAACCTATCCTCCCAGATTTCCCTTTCTCTAAATGGGGTCTAGACTTTATTGGTCTTATCAATCCTCTATCTTCTGCAGGACATATTTTTATTTCGACAGTCACTGACTACTTTACTAAATGGATTGAGGTTGTCCCTCTTAAGCATGCACAGGATGAGTAGGTATTTTCTTTCCTGGAAACTAATATCTTTTCCATATTTGGCATTCCACTAGAGATCATTACGGATAATGGCTCAGCCTTCATTTCTGCAAAGTTAACGCAATTTTTGTTCAATTACCTGAAAGATATAGCGGTGGAGAAAGATTTTTGAGAATAACGGTCGACCTGACAGGTAGTTATACCACGTCAATTTCATTCAATTTCAGGAAAATGGGATCATTATTGTCACTAACAACAAGACGATTTTCTTGATTTAGAATAAGGAAGAGTTAATTTTGGGGGCTGGAAGAAAGCTCGACATTAAGGCTACATCGACTAATCGACGTCCAACACGACAACTTTGATAACTAGGATGGAGAATGGTACCGACCAAATCAAGGAAAGGTTGGACAGTGACTCCATGTCTAATGAACGGCAGGTTCCATTATAGCTTCATTATATTAAGGATAAATGTAGTGTGCTCGCTCATTATTTCTTTCTCGAGTCTAAGAGTGTTCTCCCACTTCAACTGACCAACGCACAAGTTGTTACTGGCCCCTTTATCGAGAAATTGAAAACAACGGATTTGACAGCTCCTCAGGTCACAGTAGCCGATATCAATACGGTTTTTCAGCAACTTCAGGGCTACCTCAATGAGCTTGATCACTAGTTCAAGGAGTTCGTCCAAGAGTTCATGCAGATGGTTTTGTTTTTTGCATTGGTCACTCCATGAGGCATTTGGCTCAAGGACAAGACAAGTAATAGTGATGGGGGCCTATTGGCACCCAAATTTTTGGGTAAATATCACATGTGTGCATACGAAGTTGTGTGCATCTATCTCAGTTTTCTGCGTGTTCAAGCAGTTGTGTGAAGAGTGTCAGGAGGTCTGCATGCCAGATCAAGTTTTGTTAATGCGCACTAGTTTGAGTTTTTCTAATGTTCATCAATCCAAGTTTTGTGACACACACTAGAAATCAAGAAGACACCACATGCACGTCAGAATCAAGAAATAATCTTCAGGAAATCTCCTCGAATGATTACTACAAGAAGAACGAGGGAACGTGGAGCAGAAATACGGTGAGATGATAAGGTAGTTGAGATTGCCAAGATTCCAAAGAGGCTACATGGAATGCATTCAAGTGATATAAGAAGTCAAAGGAATAGTGGGGAATAATTGAAAGAGACAAAGCACTAGAGCCAAAAAGTATATAAAAGGGAGAAATGACAACAGAAAGAGAGTTAGCTCATTATTTAGTGGATAACTAGTTGATGGTTGTGGTAGTGTTTCCATTGAGCTCGCTCTGAGCCTATGTTTGGTATTGTCTCTAGTTGTAATTCCAAGTCTATTATGTCTATAGAGTCCAATTGAAATTGCATGGCACTAAGTAATATAATGTTGGGACAAATGTATAAGAGAGAAGAGTTCTATCACTTTCATTGAATGATTTTCCTAATGTATGTATGTGAATGATTAAATGATGTCAATAATAAAGCTGCAGTGATTCCAGACCTATGATGTGTCAATTATGTGCCTAAATGAATGTGTTGTTAATTGTTAAGTAATATACAATGAATAACCTGAATGCAACCCCCAATGGATCCTTGTGTAATTAGTCCTTCATCACCGACACAAGACCGGATGGTTTTTGTGATTCTCATGGCATCTCAAGTGAGACCTTGTTGAATCTTTGGCTAAGGATCAATATGTCGATGCCTTGGGGTTTTGTTGGTCGGCTCTAGATGAACCTCGGGTCTTCAACTCCCCAGTTTTAAGAAGGAAGTGTTCAAGCGTGAAATGACCCAACATAGAAGAGACCTTTAAGTTAGCATTCCACAATTTTAGATCAAGTTAACTTGTGAATTTTGAGAGGTGGAGAGAACAAAGAAGGAATAGTGGGAGGGGAAATAGTGGCATGTGGACAGGGAATAAATGGGGTATTTTTTATTTGAGCATTCACCATATTTTGGGCTTCCCAAGCTTTCTGAGAGGCTTCCAACCAAGTAGTAATATGAGCCATTAAGACTTGCACCCTCTTCTTTTACACCACCGATAAAGAATTCATTGAAAAAAATATCAGTCGGGCCTTCAATATGGATGGACCATTGCTCAAAACTAGATATGAAATATTCAATTGTGCAAGAATGTTTAAGCTTGGTTAATCGTCCCAAATAATGAGTTTGATTCAAAGTCTGCATAGAGGTCTAAGACGGATTTTTTCGAAGTAATATAACATCTATGGTATTTCTTATGCCATCGCCACCATTGCCAACATTCATGATCCAAATATAAGACATCCACATAAAGTTTCATCAAGTCATATATGATGTCATGCATGGAAAAGTAATGTTCCCTCTGAGTGACCCATTTTGTGGGGTCATCCCTATCAAATTTGTTGAAATCTACTTTAGGAATCCAATCTCACATGTTATTCATTTTATCATGAACAAGAAGGGTGGAGTGATGCGCACTGGGATTGGATGATTCAACCCCTTCCTTTTGGGAAGGTTTGTCCAGCCATTGATAACCTGAGGATTGTGAAGTGAGGATCTGATTTTGAATCACCATGAGTTTGGAAATATGGTCGGACAGTGGCTCCAGGTTGGTTATCCTTTCATGGATGTCATCAATGTATTTTTGAGCATAGGAGAGGTTGTGATCTATCTTTTGTTGCAACTCATCACACAGAGTTTCTAGAGTGAAGATTTTGTTGGAGAGATATACTCCTCCAATGATAGCCATAGAGATGTGGGTCCACAAAAAATGGTTACTAGAGAGTGGTGCCGACGCAATGAACACTCCATATAGATATTTTGAAATAAATTCATGGCAGTGGTGTGGTTGGGTCCGGCAAAAAGACTTAGTAGAGAGTGGTACCATGGTGATATATGTCTCAAATAACGGTGCAAGCAAGACCCAATTTTTTTTTTCTTATTTTGCTACTCTTGGCAGATTTGTACTCCCACCTACATATTGTTGTGCTGATAAAATTCTCAAATCCTCAATATGGAAAATTACGTAGGAATTTCATAGACGGGCAATAGAGGACAAGGTTTCCAAGGTCCCAAGGGCAAGGGAATATCAAATGTTATAGCTCTCTAATATACGTGAAGGGTCCAATAGTAGTACTTAGCCCAATATCTAAGGGCACCACTAAGGAGGTTCAATCGTACCCTTAGTCGGACTACCCGATTACCGAGGTACTAGAGAGTAATCTTCTTGAGTGTTGTTCTTGGTACACTGTAGAAGTGATATGGTTGATCACCTTATCTATTGTTGGCTGACGATAACCTAGTGGACTTATGATATAACTAAGGGAATGGGGAAGTGAAATTACATATACATGTGTTGTCTGATGTGGTATTACTTGAAGGGGTACCAACATCGGTTACAAGGGTGTCTAACTAGGTGAAACCACTTGTATTTCTTGCGTTTATTCTTCCTTGACCGAAGATCTTTCCTAATAATAGATTTACCTGATGAATGACATATCACTATGTTATTTATAGACGTCAGAATACATCTCTATACTAAAATATTCTCTAAAAATCTCAATTGAGTTAAGTACTATGATAACTTATGTTGTGTTCCTTATTAGGAAAGTAGAAGATTTAGAGTAGAAATAACATAAGATAGAAAGATTTAGAGTGGAAATGATAGATTATAACATCAATAGGTAATTGTAGAAGAACCAAAATACCACAAATAGCAATATTTTTATCAATAAAAACAATGTTCACTTGCATCTTCGAAGGGGAAGCCTCCAACTAAGTAGGATTCCAATTACAATATGCTTCACAAGACATGTCATTACCTTCTACTTTTTTATATAGTTTTTATTTAACCTCCTAGGAATTTTCTAGTAGGAAGATCCTTGTAGTACACTTTTTTACAATTATTGCTTTCACAATATATCTACTACATAGACCTTATTTAATAGAGATGGTGTCAATACACAACAACCTATTTATCTACTTAAGGAGGTTAGGATAGGACCCTAACAACAAAACCCATGCCCAAGAACATTTCAATATGTTAAGAACAAATTTTCAAAAGAATTGAATAAAGTGGCCCATTTCAACATATAAGC
>ML812642.1:158042-178511 GCA_009831015.1 Picea engelmannii
TTTACATCGCAGTGCACTTCCAAGTCAAGTCTGAAGTTCCAAAATACATATTTCCTTTCAAGAGGAAAACAAACACAATAGCCTCATATACTTTCAGTTCTAATAACATCATTCTAAAAACTGGACTGTTAGAGTAAAAGTCTAAATGATCCCATCTCAAAAAAACAAAAGACTCTAACCCACATATGCTAGAGTCATCACTACTCAAAAGACGTTACTAGTCAATATTATAGATCTCCTTTAGGCCTTCAACCCCCCATATACTAGGGAACAAAGGAAATATGTCCTTCTAGTTCCCCTGGAGCTTGCTTTGATAGTGTATTCGCTTCAGCGTTGAAGTGCATGTAAACATGGTGAAAACTGATGTTCTGAAAACTTTTAATAAGGACTTGGATTATGTTTTTCCATCCTTCTAGAGCACTTACCTGGAGCCTTCCCTTACTTGAGAGTCAATCAATGATCACCCTGGAATCTCCCATAACCTAGAGATTGTGGTAAGACACTAAATCAGCAATCACAAGGGTGGCCCATGCAACAATTAATTCTACCCTAGAAATTGATCCACTTCCACAGTTATACATCCATCTAATAATAGTATAATCTTGTGCTTTAATAATACCACCCACCCCACCAAGTGATCCATTGACCTAAGATGCCCCATCAAACCACGCAAAAACATTACCCGACTGATACGGAATTAAGACAGATTTTGGAGGTTTATCTTTCACAGGACCCAAAGAAAAGTTTTGTAGAGCAATGGATTTAGAAAAAATTGCTTGGATCGATGGCTTGTGGTTTTCAAACAAATCTTTATTCTGCTCGATCCATCTAAACTAGCACAGATGAGCAACCAGTGGGATAGAAGAAATTTTTTCCTCAAAACAAGACTTGAAGCACTCTGCCACTATATTTCCCACCCAAGTACTCTTATTGTTCACCAGCAATTTCACTCGGTCCCACACTGCAATAGTAAAGGGGAAAGTAATGAAAAGGTGTGGAATAGTTTCAATATCAATCTTACATAGAGCACAACGACTGGGGCCTACCCAGCCTCTCGGTTGCAGTGACTCCCAGGTCAGGATCCTACCTTCCACAACAAGCCAAACGAATAATTTCACCTTAAGCTGAATATGCCATTGCCAAATGGAAAGCTGCCATCGATCAATCTTCTTCATACATTTTGTAGTGACTATGCCACGATAAATATTTTTAACCGAAGGTATGCCAAATTTGTCCCCCCCCTAACCATATCAAATTATCTTCTTTATCATGTAGGATAATCCCCAAGTCAATAAGAGCCTTTCTGAAATGGTCCCACTCAACAGCCAAATTTCCCATGAGTTTCAAATCATAGATTGTTAACTAATAATCGTTGAGAAGAAGGTTGTTCGATTGTTTTCGAACATGTGCCAAAGTGTGATAATGATTCTCATTAAGCATTGACACCAAAGGCTAGGATAAGAAAGAAAGTTTTTCCAAGCCTAGAATCCTATCGATACCAATGGAGATAAGTTGGCCCGAGCCCGACTCCCAACATAACCAATGGAGAATCAAATGCACCGAAGAAATTAAACCTTGCCAGATCTTTGAAATTGTTTTTTGATAAAAAGTAGGTGACCTTAGCCACCGAGTAACAGTCAAATGGATCAAATACTTATCCTTGATAATTCTGTGCCAAATACCTCCACTAGTGATCACCCTCCACAGTGAGTGTGCCGCTAGAGCTTTACTGAAATCGAAACTGTTTAGGAAACCCCAACCCCAAAATTCTTTTGGAACAACCAACTTTTCCCACTTACAAAGATGAATAGGGAAGGTATCCAAATTCCTTTGCCACAAGACATTGTACATAAGTTTTCTAATAGAGTTTAAAACCGATCTAGGGATCGATGAAAGGGACATCTAGTATACAGAATGAGATTCCAACACAACTTTTAAAATAGTGTACCTTCCTCCCAGGGAGAGCCATCGATAACACCAATTGTTTATTTTCTTCTCTGTTTTCTTTAAAATCCAACACTAGTCACAAACCCGATACATACTAGTTTTAAGATAGTAACCAAGATATTTAAACCCTGTATCTAAATCCTCTAAATTGAAAGGAAAAAGAGATTTGTAAGGTCTCAGATATTCTTCTGAAAGCCCTTCCTGTAGCACTGTAGATTTAGATATATTTATCATCAAGGTGAGGAAGAAGCTTTGCTTCAGTTGCAGAGATCCTTGGGTCCCAGGCCACAGGTGCATGGGCAAGGGAGAGATTCATTATATTGAGATAGCAGCAGACAGCGTGGGCAGTGATGAAGAGGAGCAGGACAATGGATCCACTAGTTCAGAGGAGGAGTCAGCACCATCAGAGGAGCAGCCTCCCCATAGACCACCAACACCGGCAAGATCCCATCCTCCAGTAGTCCCACAACTACTCGAGCAAGCTAACAGGAGGAAACCAGCAATGGGAGGAGTCATAACGACCCTTTCTGGTGTTCCCAGGTATGATACCCTCCATATCAGAGGGATTATTCAAGGGCAACGGGAAATTGCCTTGATAGATGGTGGGGCCACCCACAACTTCATCGACGCTTCACTAGTATCGAGACAGGCACTTCAGACAAAGGAGTTTGAGGGGTTTGATGTTGCGGTAGCAGATGGCCACACAATGGAGTGTCTAGACATAGTTCCAAACTTAGAGATGAAGTTAGGCAACTACACAATGAGAGACACATTTTATGTGGTTGACCTATCAGACACAGATGTGGTGTTAGGAGTTTAGTGGATGATTACCTTGGGAAAATCACTACCAACTACCAAACCTTGGAAATGGGATTCAAAGATCAGGATGGGAAGAAGGTTGTTCTAAGAAGTATGTCGACAGGAGCACCTAGGATAGTTTCAGCCAAGAGGATGGAGAGGATATTCAGACATGGGGAGGTAGCATATGTCGCAGAATGCTTGATCACTACTCAGAAGGATTCAGAAGGTCGACAACAGTACCATACAGAGATCAAGAATTTATTGGGACAACATCAGCAGGTCTTTGAGGCAATTCCACCAGGGAGACCACCTGATAGGGGGTTTGAGCACACCATTGAGTTGGAGGAGGGGACCAAACCTATGATCACCCCCCCCTATCATCATCCTAGGAGGCTCAAGGATGAGATAGAGAAGGAAATCAAGGAATTGTTGGCGATGGGACACATTAGACCGAGCAACAGCCCATTTGTGTCTTTAGTTGTCTTAGTTCTGAAGAAGGATGGCACCATGAGAATGTGCATTTATTACCGAGCCTTGAACAAGAAAACCATCAAGAACCGATACCCTATCCCACGCATTGACGAGTTGATGGATGAATTGCATGGGGCAGTTTTCTTCTCAAAAATTGATCTATGCTCTGGATATCATCAGATCAACATCCGAGAGAAGGACATAGAGAAGACGACATTTCGATGTCATTTTGGACACTTCGAGTTCCTATTATGACATTTGGGCTAACCAATGCACCCATTACATTCCAGTCTTGCATGAACCATATATTCAGGGATCAGTTAAGGAAATCAGTCTTGGTTTTCTTCGACGACATATTGATCTATAGCCGATCATGGCAAGAGCATATGAGGCACCTGGATGAGGTATTGAGCATCATGGAGGCACATTCATTATATGCCAAAGAGTCCAAGTGCGAGTTCGGTATGACATAGCTGCTTTAATTAGGCCACATCATCAGTGCATAGGGGGTACAGGTGCACCAAGAGAAGATCAGGGCCATTATGGATTGGCCGACGCCCAAGAACGTGACAGAATTGAGGATATTCTTCGCGTTGTGCAGCTATTACAGGCGATTCGTCCGGGGTTTTTCTCAGCTTGGAGCACCGCTGACAGATCTTACCAAGCACGGGGCCTTCATATGGACCGAGAAATCACATGAATCCTTTGATCACATGAAGGAAGTCATGGGCACTTGTCCAGTGTTGGCACTACCAGACTTCACCTTGCCATTTTTACTAGAGTGTGACGCATCCGACAAAGGGATCGATGCAGTTTTGATGCAGGGAGGACACCCCATTGTATTCGAGAGCCGAAAGCTTAGTCAACTTGAGAGGTTGTAATCCATTTATGACAAGGAAATGTTGGCAATCATGCATGCCTTGACCAAGTTCAGACAATATTTGGTGGGCAACAAATTCGTGGTCAACACTGATCACAACAATTTGAAGTATTTCCTTGAGCAGAAGGACCTCAGTGAGTGCCAACATAAATGGGTGATGAAGGTACAGGAATTTGACTTTGACATAGAGTATGTCAAGGGGAAGAAGAACATTGTGGCCGATGCACTATTGATGAGACTTGCGACATGTTCTTTGATGGAGATTTCAGCAGATTGGAAATCCCACTTGTTAGTGGAATATTCCATGAACAAGTTCGCTTGTGAGGTGATGGATGGGCAGATACAAGATGACCAGTATAGGGTCATTGACGATGTCATATTTTACAAGGATAGATTCTACTTGGTGCTAGATTCAGGGTTCAAGAAGAAGATCCTCACCGCAGTTCATGATTCACCTTTAGCAGGCCATCAAGGGTTTTTCAAAACCTATAGATAGATCAGAGAAAGGTTCTCATGGAAGGGCCTCAAACAGGGCATTATGAGACACGTCTGTGAGTGTGTGACTTTCCATCAAAACAAGTCAGAGCATGCTCTTCCATTAGGGCTACTTCAGCCACTCCCCATTCCAGAGCAGAAATGGGAGAGTATATCTATGGACTTCATCACAGGTCTACCTAAGGTCCAGGGTAAAGACTGTATCTATGTAGTGGTCGACAGATTGACCAAGTTTTCTCACTTCTATTCCATACTGACAGAGTACAACATAGTTCAAGTAGCCGAGATTTTCTTCAGGGAGGTCTTCAAACTTCATGGGTTGTTGAAGAACATCGTCAGTGACAGGGACAGTCAATTCATAGGGACATTTTGGAGAGAGTTGTTTCGGTTGGTGGGGACAGAGTTGACACCTAGCACCAGCTATAACCCTCAGACAGATGGGCAGACCGAGATTTTCAACAAGTGGGTTGAAGGGTATTTAAGGAACTAAGTAGGAGGACAATAGAGAACGTGGGTAAAGTGGTTACATTTAGGATAACATTGCTACAACACCACCTTCAACATGTCCATTGGTATGACACCCTTCCGATCATTGTACGGATATGATGCTCCAACTTTGGTAGACTTGGTCTTCAGGGAGAGCAGAGCTCCCAAGGCCAAGGATTGGATCATAGAGAGTCAGGAGATTCTCAAGTTGTTGAAAGAGAACCTGCAGATGGCGCAAAACCGACAGAAGATAAGTGCGGACAGGCAGAGGATAGAGTGCAGCTTTGAGGTTGGAGATTTGGTTTTCTTGAGACTCCAACCCTACAAACAATCATCTCTGAAGAAGAGTGGGGCCGCGAAGCTCAAGCCCAGATTTTATGGTCCTTACAGGATCATGCGTCGAGTAGGCGAGGTTTCTTACGATCTAGAGCTTCCAGAGGGGAGAAAGATTCATAACGTGTTCCACGTGTCTTGCCTCAAAAAGGCAGTGGGACAATTCATTAGCACATCAAAGGAGCTTCCCCCGTTGGATGAGGAGGGACAGTTGGAGTTAGTTCCGAAGGAGGTTTTGGAGTTCCGGGAGCGGAAACTAAGGAGCAGGGTCATCAGAGATTGTTTGATCAGATGGAGAGGGCTTCCAGTAGAGGACGCTACTTGGGAGAGTGAGCAGGTGTTGCAACACCTTGGACTGGTATTGCTTGAGGACAAGCAATTTTGGGAAGGGAGGACTGTAATGTCCCTTTCCAAATAGGATCTTTAGAGAGGAGGCTTAATGGTCTAAACTGCCCCGTTAGACTATAGCCAGGGCCAAAGAGGGGTAAACAAGGTTACTAGAGGTCACTCCAGTCACAGGTGTTATATTTGGAAAGTGACATTGAGCTAAAAAGGGTTAAAAACACTTTTAAGTCATTATGAGTTAAAAATAGAAGTCAACAGTGAATTAGGGTTTCAGCAGTGATTTAGGGTTTTGAAAGTCAACAATGAATTAGGGTTTCAGCATGATTTAGGGTTTTGGAAATCTATAAAGGAAGGGTTAGCGACATGATTCATGATTATGCAGATTATGACTTGTCATTGAGGAGAAGAGGTGCATCTTAGGAGAGATAGTTCAATGTATTCCAGGAGGAAGACACCAGTTGGCTTATTTCGGTGTTGAAAAACACACCCTAGTCACCGAGAAGATCATCCAGGTCTTCCATCATTCTTCATTGATTCTGCAGTGCTCCCATATTCCGGGTATTATCTTTTAGTTGCTTATTTGTATTTTGGCTAAGATCCTTTGTCTGTTGATCTAGTCAAGTATTGTCAGTTTATTCAGCCGCATTTGGCCATTTTGTAATCCAAAAAGATATCATAATACAAACTTTGCAGTCATTTGTCGCGTTTATAATTTGTATGATCATTTATATGCTGTAAACCTTTGATCCTACACACACATTAGCAACATATCCTAGACTAGCCAAGTCAAGAACATTACAACCTGTGCAAAGAATCAACCTTCCATACTAGAGAAAACCCATAGCAATGATCAAAACATCACCATAATACTAGAAAATATCCTTCATAAGAGCTCCTTATCCTCTCAGTTCCTTCACCCAGGTTTGGTAACACCATAACCCCCGAAGGCCGAAGTTGCGAAGTAATGTGGACCGTGGATCTAAGGATCCTTCAGGATCCCTCTCGACCGTTCGATTGTGGGGACGTGTGTATTACGTCGAGATCATGTGGGGGCCCATGTGTCGAGTGACGACATTGCCAGGTGTCCCTCTCGGAGTGGCACAACAATGGGACCCAAGGGACCCTTGAGCGGAAGTTACGAGCCGTAGATCTCCGGGGTTACATGGACACCCTCGGACCGTTAGATATATGCTGAGGTCAGCCCGATGATGTCTGCTTCGAGAGAAGAGAGGAGTTTGCATTGCAAAACGCCTGAAGGCCGAAGTTGCGAAGTCATCTTAGCCATCCATTGGGAAGGGACGTGTGGCAGGAGATCTACCAGTTTGGAGGAAAAACACTTCGGAGAAAAGTGAGGGCGGAGTGTGAAAAACTCCCTAAGCAAGAATTAACGAAGTCCATCATGACCATCGATTTGGGAAGGACACGCATCACCGGATTGTGGATTTTGGGGAAAAGCTAAGTAGGAAGTGGAGCATCGACCAAAAGTCGTCCGAAGCTCCAAAGGTAAGAATCTAAATCCTAGTTGTCGATTGTGTGGACATGTGGTGTCAGATCTATCACTTCGGTGATAGAGCACTTCAAGGAAATCAGAGAGTGAAGTCTCGAAGGTCGAAGGCGCCGAAGTTCTGAAGCATCGAAGCGCTAAAAGCGTTGAATCCCTCTACCGCTAATATTATAGAGGAAGATTAAGTCCAACCCAGAGCTTCGTGTTGAGCATGAAGGAAGTGATTGGGTAGTGATGGACGAGAAGGACGTGATAGAAATCCAAGATCTAAGATTTGAGATAGTCAAGGAAAACGAAAAATGATGCCCCACCCCTTAAAAGAGCATCTAGGGGTTGGGTGTGTTACAAATAGAGATGGCCTCAATACATAGAAACCTATTTATCTACTTAAGGAGGTTAGGATAGGACCCTAACAACAAAACCCATGCCCAAGAACATTTCAATATGTTAAGAACAAATTTTCAAAAGAATTGAATAAAGTGGCCCATTTCAACATATAAGCACCCCTGCATTGTTTATTTCTCCTTGGAAGACAAGTGAATCTTGAATTACTTAATTCGTCAATTGTATAAGGATTTTGAACAAAGTGGTGAAGGCATTCTTGAAACTCAAATGCATTTAGTTCTTTTTGTATTCTTTTCCTATGGCCATATGGATCATAGTTCAAGGTCCGAACCCTTTCCAGCGTTCAAAATTCTCCAAGCCACTATGCCTAAACTAAAAGATATGCATAGTGGATTCACTGTGGAGAAAAATGTTAATGCATATAACCAAAGCTAGGTGAATCCATGAATCTTGGCCACACTTTTTGGCAAGACATGCACACGAAAATGGCCTATGCGGACCCTTGATGGATGTTTTAATCTCGTGATCAAGGTAAAACATAAATCATACCTTTTAAACCAAAAACAACTATATATTTAAAAAATGTCTCGATCAAGGGTTTTAAAATACTTCGTTCGAACACTATAAAATCCCTAGATTGAGGTATTTTAAAACCCCCAATCAAGGATTAGATCTTGATCGAGAGCTTCAAAATCAAGAATATTTCCCCACTTTTGTAGGTTTTCATGGAGCTACAACTTTCAGTAGGTGAAATCCATTCATTTCTTCCATAGAAGGTGGAGGACTTCGTGCATGGAGATTTGTCATTGTTCCAATGACATAATTTCCTCATTTTTTATTTCATACAGTATATTTTTTTATAAAATTTATACAAACTTTTTTCTCTTGAGCATTGAAGCGCCCCAGAGAAAAATGTGTATCTTAAAAACTACACAACCAAAAGATTATGTTTCTTCTTTAAAAGGGTATTTCTGGTTTTCCATTTTTCATAAATAGGTGAAAATGATTGTTGGGAACACAAAGACATATAAAATGTGATTCAAATACTAATTTCTAATTAAATATTAATTTGTCAGATTCATAAAATAATAAAAAATATAATTTTCCATTTTTTTAAAAGAACACACTACTACATTCTATGCAGAATATATATATATTTTTTTGAAAAATATACATTGAATAATGAATTAGGTGTTGAGAACAAAAGTCACTTGTCAACTTTTCCATAAATTTGCAAGGACAAACATTTAATTAAATGAAAGTTTGACACATTAAATGCCATTGAAATTTTTTGAAAAAAATATCATTAAAAAAACAACTCAATTCTCTAAAAAATGTTTTTTTACAACACGCTAAATTTCATGACATGTGTATGAGTTTGGAGGGATTCAATTTAAAAAAATATGTTAAATTTCAAATTTTCATCGTCACATTTCTCTAAAAAGTATGACACATATTCATGTATTCACCCCAATCCAAATGGCATGTCAATAGCACTCTCTATTGTCACGTATGGTTTTGTCATTACAATAGATAATGCACTCAATGTCACAATCTAGATAACCATGGTTGCACACATTAGAAACCTTAGTAATAGCTTTCTGTGGAGGTGTTTGGTTACCCTGGCATGTTTGTTTGGATTTGGATTATTGGATTTGCTTATCCTTCTCCTTCCACCAAACGGGTTTTCCCATGCCACCCTTATCCTTACCTGAATCCCTTGTTTTCAATAAGGAACTCGCCCCATTTGTTACCGCATGTTAAAGGGAGATGTTTTGAAGGTTTTATGGGTTTTTTTTTGTTCATGATGCTTCAAAATGGGGGAATGAGCGGCCTCAAGAGCTTTCTTATAGTTTGGTTCTAGTAGTTTCAATAAAAAGTAAAAAAATATGGATAGAACCAAAATAAGGCAAAAATATACCATTGAATTGAAGTCAAAATTGATTCAACCTCTAAAGATGAGAATTTTTTCCACTTACACTAGTTTTAGTTGCCATTTTTTCTACTCTTGATGAGCTACTTCTCAAAGCAGGTGGGCTCCTCAAAAATTCAATGCAAGTGAGCTCTTCACAAATTCAGGATAGGTGGGCTCCTCCTCAGTGACTCTACTCCTCCTCATGGGTCTTTGACAAATGAGGTTCTCAACATAGGTGGGATCCTCTTCACAAGTATCTGTCAAATGAGGTTCTTAATAGTGGTAGGCTCAATTCAACAAGATTTCAACCTTGATGGATCCACTAGTCAAAGTCAATTGAACAATATTTCAACCTTGATGGATCCACTAGTCAAGGTCTATGCTGATGGGGTCTCAAATGAATGTTGGTTGATGTTTGTTCATGTAAGAGCTTGAATGAATATTGATATATATTTATATAACATATATATGTTATATATTAAAAAATAACATATATGTTTTTATTACTTTATTTTAATAATAATTATTATTATAAGAAATAACAAAATTAAAAATATAACATCACACTGATTTATATTCTCTAGATCCCAATAAATATAATAATTAACAATAATTTTGCTAGTTTATCATGCAATAGATAGGAGACTTGTTACCAATATAATATATTTTTTATTTTTTTCTATGAATAAATATTCAAATAAAAGACTTTTTTATTTTCAACAAAATTATTTTCAATATTGTCAATATAACTATTTTTAATATACCAACCAACATTCAAGAAAATGAAATAAAATATCATAAGACAATTCATATCTCTATTACATATATGTCCTATAAGTCTTGACATGCTTCAACTTCTCAAATCTATCAAATTTGTTATTTTTTTGGATTCCAAACCTCCCAACAATCATGATGGTTTGATATATATATCCATTTAAAAGGATAACCTGTGTTAATCTCACCATGTGTTAATATCACCAATTTTAAGAGATCAAACATCTTTTTCAATAACTTTATGCTCACCTAAATTTGAACATATTTATTAACTTTATGCTCACTTAAATTTGAACATATTTATTTACAAGATAACACTCTATACTAACAAACAACTAAGCCACAAATAATTACAATTTCGTTTACAGAAATTTGAAAAAAAAATTCATATATATATATATATATATATAAAGCCAGCCCAATAACTCTGACATCAAAACCATAAGCAAAAATTGTCACTATGTTCGACATGTTTTAATTGCATAAAAATCCAACTTAATATAAAATTATACTGAACAATATTGATAATTGGTAGCGTAGATGCCATTTACAAATGTACCACCTCCTCAGGCTGAACACTTTGGGACGATAATGGAATTAACCCTACAACAGCCACAACTCATTTATCACGGGATTGCGTGGCATAAGAATTAGTAGGCTATTATGATTGGCAATTTCAAATGAAATTGATCTTATTCCAGGTCAAATTTTGTCAAGCAAAGAGAAAGGAATGCAGTTTTAAGAACCAACCCGAGAAACAACAGCAAAGACAATCCACATAGCAACTCAGCCATGGATCTACATTTAATAAAAAATTAGTTCATCAGCTTGCTGCATCCCCACAAGCAAGAAGGCCAAGAAAGTAGAACTATGCACTAGTGCTTTCTATAAAGTCAAATGTATGGCAATTATTTGTTAGATGACCTGGCAACAATTATGCCAATCCTATCCATATGAGATCCAAGAACAAGGGTAAAATTTTTGATGGTGATATTATGGAATTGTAAATTTTCAAAAATGGCAATATAAAAGCAAGATCTTATGGTATTGTAAACTTTGAATAATGCTCATATAAAAACAGGTTTTATTAAAGAGCCAAAAAAAAAGAAGAAGAGATTTTAGCAGTACAGATTTACAACCAAAACTTGATGAGCTACAACTTTTAATGAGACATCAAAGCTAATTCAAGTGTCTACACTTGAATAATGTGTTGTGAGATGTAAACTACTATGATTTACATCTATACAAGAAAAGCTATGAGAAGCATCATTTCTTTTATAAGGCTTGTAAATGTTTTGCCAGTTTAAACTACAGCTGTCAATTGTTTTTCATCACATAGCAAGTGCCACTATTTTCATCAATTATAGACCAAATGGGTAAATGCCAATAACAAAGTCAAGCAACTTGCTCAAGAAAATTATGCTTATAATCCATGGATTATCTGCTCTGGCCAAAATTTGAATTCCACCCACCTGGTGAAGGCACGGAGTTTTTCTATTCATTCGGCTTAACAGGGAAAGCAAGATGGTATCCTCGCTTTACTTCCTTGATGACTGCAATATCCTTGCAATCCTTTACAAGATTTATGATCTTTGAAAATCCCAGGAACGTCTCATCCAGGATCTTTCCGGTTGATTTCTCAAAGTCCACACGAATGGACGAAATATCGTATCCTTCTTCTGAGAGTTTCTTGCCGTTTACAACTAGTGTCAGCCATGCTTTGAATTCCTCCAACGAAGCCAATTTCATCTTCCCTGTAGACGATGCTGAAGATACAGGGCTCCTAGGCTTCTTTGATTGTGTGGGATTGGGAAATTTTGGAAACGTTCCTGTATGCTGTTCAATAATCTTAGCCAAAGGAATCATTAAGAAACCCTGCGGGCCAGGCATATAATACCTAAATTTCCTGAGAACATCTATCGAATCTTTTGAGTTTGTTTCTGCTCTCGGTTCGCCTTCAGATTTCAATTTTTTATTCGGATATGGATTTTCCCAGAGAACATCTTTCGAAGCTTTTGGGTTTGTTTCTGCTCTGGGTTTGCCTTCAAATTTGAGTTTTTGATTCGGATATGGATTCCACCCACCTGGTGAAGCCATGGGGTTTTTCTGTTCATTCGGCTTAGGAAAGTGTGAATGCTGATCTTCATTCTTTAATGACCAGAGAAAAGGTAACCATTCAAGAAAATCATTAACCCCACTCAACATGCCTCCAGGCATTTCACTCATAGACTGGCAGACCAAGAAAACATTATACGATCTCTGCCGGAGCTTCTGAAAAACGTAACAGAAATCCACGCTCCCAATCATGAAGATAATATTTGCCGGTGGTGGCGTATCCATCGCCCACAGAAGAACATTCGCCATCATCATTTTCTCAATTTCATTCCTAGTCTTGCCTGTTATTCATACCCTAAAAGCAATCTCAGCATCAATATGCCATGAAAATCCCAATTCAGAAACGCAGCCAACAATTTAAAAAAAACTTCAAATCAATGTAACGCCACTACTAAAATTGCCCTGAAAAGAAGAGAGATGTAAATGTACAAATCATGCAACAGCTGAAAGGAAAGTCGGGCTTAATTCGAACATGCTCTAATTCAAGCGAAATCATGTACCGACTCGTCAAAAGACAGCCAATAAGAGAAAGTAATAGCAAAATGGGTTTACAGACGAATTAAACCCTAAACAGAAAAAATCAATAATTTGATGAGGGTTTAATAAAAAAAGGAGTAAGAAAAGCTGGCGCAGTGAATGTGCTGACCGGGAGCAAGTTGGTGAAGTCTGATTCCAGAGTTAATAAGTGTTTGATGAAGTTCCGTCTGAGTCTCTGAGAAGAATTCATAGGCAGAGAAGTGATAGTGATGAGGGGAGCTGCAGCCTCCTCCAGCATTACCCATGGAAGAAATGATGTTAAAATTGCGGAGTAAAGCGGGGGCCATGGAAACCACGCTGTAAGGGTCGACGTAAGAAGGCAAGGGGCAGCTTTCCATATCCCACCACAATGATGCCGTTCCTCCTCCTGCGGCCGCCATTTTCTCCGGGTCCTTTCCAACCCGAGGGCCCTCGCCTCACTGGTCACTGATCAGTGCGGTTCATCCTTGGACGAAAAGTTGATTTTGCAAGAATGTATCATGGAAGACTCTGAACATTGGGGACGGCGACTCTAATTTTTTTTTTTTTTGGGGGGTGTCAGGAATTTGGTACTTTTCCATATGGTATAATGATTTAAATTTATTTATTTATTTTTGGGTGTAAGGAATTTGGTACTTTTCCATATGGTATGATAATTGGCGATATAACAATGTAAATTTATTTTAATTTTATTTATTTATTTTTTGGGAAAGAATATTTTTAAATTTAGGACTTCTCTATATAATATGATATGGTTTTGGAGTATGAAATGAAACTGTTTTTGCTTGGTTAAGAGTTAGTCCTTTTTTAGTTAAGGAAAGAGGCTAACCACCTAAAACCCAAAAATACTTAAGAATGAAAGTGTAAGCTCTTACTGATTATCAATGAATTATTTTAGATAGTGTCCTTTTCTTTGAATAACGTGATTTACATACTAAATTATGATAAATTTTCCTACTGTGTTTTGAAAATGTTATGATAATTAACAATCTAATTTGATTTTAATTTTCAATTTATTATATTAATTTTTTTTTAGTAATTTCTTTTCATATTTTAAAATTGATTCTACTTAAATATATTTTATCTTTTTAAATATTCAATATATTAATTAATTAAAATGAATCTGTACTGATTTATTTCTTTGTAATGTTTTTTTTTTAAATTTTCTATAATAAACTAAATTTTCATTTATCATTTTTTTAAATTTCATTTTTTTTTAATTTAATTCATTAACATTATACTTGCAACACATCACTTTAAATGCATCTAATTATTTTTCAAACACATTACTTTAAATGCATCTAATTATTTCTCTGTGGAGTATCATATCAAATTTATTGACAACCAAAAGTTAAATTTAAATTTATAGATAAAAGATTAGAAAAAAAAAAAGATTTGGAAAAGAATTTCAGTTACTAATTGTTTTCATACAGTTTTTAACAAGTTTTTAAATTAATTACACATTATTATACGTTATCAAATGAAAATTAGAATAAAAATATTAATTTATTCAATTTATTTATCAAACAAAGTTTGAGTTGGTTTTCACCGTTTCTATTTTTATTAAAGTGTGTTGCAATTTTTTTAATATGGTATAATTTAATATGAATCTATTTTGTAATTATACTTAGATTTGTAAATTTAATATAAAAAAATAACAATTTAATTTTAAAATCACAATTAAATCAAATACCAAATTTAATGTGTTGAGACAAAAAAAAACTATAAAAATGTACATATCCTATTTCTCTCTTAGTACCCAAATTTACAACCTCTTAAAATAAAACACATACTCTTTTATATATATATTCTTTTAAATATTCCTTATAAACTTATGTTTAGTAAAGATGTTAAAGATTTGCATAAAAAATATTTTTATAAAATAAAGTTTTAAATGTGAAAATGATAAATTTGTAAATTGGTTAAGTTTCAGAAATAAAAGTTTATTGTAACAATGTATTTTAATTTTTAAATTATTTAATATTAATAATTTTATAATTATAAAAAATTTAAAAATTTAAAATAAATAGTTTATACTAATTGAGGGTTTTGGAAAAAGATAAAAAATATTGATGGATATTTTTTTAATAGTGATTTTGAATGTTTTAGGAAAAGTGATATGAAATTATACAACTTGAGTCAGTGTAATGGTTAAGAACATAAATACAAGGGGGTGAGACATGTATACCTTATAAACTAAGTACTCAAATTTTTGGTTGCTTTGTTTCAAGTGATCAAAGTTATGTCTTATTTAAGGTTTAATAAATATCTCTTTTATGAATAATTTTGAAAATAATATTTTTTCTTTAAAATAATAAAAACTTGTTTATGGGGTGTAGGGTAGTATGGGTCATGTGTCCTTCTCATCTAGTTGTTGATTTTCCCAATCACAATAATAATAATAATAACATAAATTATAAACAATGTCTTTGCAATGTAGATGAATTGGTGATGGAATGCACTACTAAGGCACTCAATTATGTGAGGACTTACCCATGTATCATGCTTGGGGCATGTGTAATTACACCTAGAAGTGGAAGTTGGAATCTACACTTATCACTTAAAGACAAGCCCACCCTAATTACCAATTCCGCCATAAGAATTTTTTTTATAAACAATTATATAATAGCATTATTAACATTTTTACAAATCAATCTAACACAAACTTATAAACAATCATATAATCACAATACTAACATCCTCACAAATCTAACACCAAAACCATAACAAACTATCACTATCATCAAAATAATTAATTAAAATACAAAAATATATTGTAATCTCTAAACTATGAAGTTATGTGTACTCATCATTAAAATATATTTAAAAAAAAATAAAAAATTCTAAGTATTAGAAATATATATATTTTACTAAGTCAATCTAATAAAAGATGACCCTAAGTGAAACTACTTAGTAGTGATATAATCCTAAATGAAACTATTTAGTGGTGATATGGATTCTTTAATATAAGATTTAAGCCAAAACTTTACTATAATAATGATAAAGTAAGTGTACATGGTGAAAGATACCCTAACTAAAACTACTTAATAGTGATATGGATTCTTTAACCTAAGGTTTAGGCCCGCCCTAAGATTTTTCTTTTCTTTCTAATATGGAGATTGTATATAGGAACCAATGATTAGTCATTATAGAATGCTCTTATCCTGTATATTGTCATGGTGATCATGAGGGCATACTTGAATTTACATAGCAATGAATGCTTACTTATTATAAAATGATTGTATTTTCTCTATTATTATAAAAATGATTTTATCTTCTCTATTATTATAGTTCTAATTCTAGTTTTGTATGTTATGTATTTTATCAATAATGGGCATGCAGGCTTAAGCTTTGAGTTGGTTTTATTGGTTTTATCAATCTTTCAATAGATTTTGGGTTAAGTCAAAGTGTGGGTAGTTTTGGATATTTGTGCTAGTTTTTTTTTTAGCAAATTGTCATTCTTTTAACCAATACAAACCCTCAATTCTCTATAATAGGTCATAAACTCTAACTTATCTCAAATAGAATAAACAAAACAAAATCTCATAGGTTTAAGTCTAAGCGTAAGTAGAATAACCAAAATCTCCTAGGTTTAAGTCTAAGTTATAAACTCTAACTTATCCCAAATAGAATAAACAAAATCTCATATAGAATAAACAAAACAAAATCTCATAGGTTCAAGTCTAAGCATAAGTAGAATAAACAAAATCTCCTAGGTTCAAGTCTAAGCGTTAGTGGTTTTGTATACTTATGCTAGTTTTGGTTTTTTTAAAAGCAAAGTGACTATCCCTTTAACCAATACAAATCCTCAGTTCTCTATAATAGGTCATGATCTCTATAATATGTCATGTTTTTTTTTTAAGCAAAGTGACCATCCCTTTAACCAATACAAATCCTCAGTTTTCTATAACAGGTCATGATCTATATAATATGTCATGAACTGTAAGTTATCTCAAGTAGAATAAACAAAATCTCCCCACACATGTCACTTGATAAATGGTTGGATACTAAGGTAAAACTTGAAGGATGAACCCAAAAGGCCAAACGCTTTATAATAAACATCCACCAAGTTGTGAGTATAGAATAAGAGCAATGCATGGTGTCATTGTGATCTATTTTGGTTGTCAAAATGATGAGGATATATCAATTTGGAAGGGAGAGGGATTGTTTTTTTCCCATGAACACACAATTTATCGATAATGCTCTTTGTATGGTGTAAAAATGACAACAAAATATGATGAAGGAAATAGTACAAAATAATGTAAGGCTAGCTTAGAAAATCAAATCAAGGTTGAATCTAAGAGAGCCAAATTAATTAATCATTTACATTATTTTAATGGGTTGATAGAGTGAGGATATGTGTTAATTTGTCTTTATAGATCATTGTTAAAGTACAAAATCTCGAGATGAGCACTCCCCACTATCGATTAAATTTGTATAATTAGGGAGAAGCCACATGCACAATGAGTCTAGAGCCCTTAATAGATTCACCATCCTCCTCAATCTATTCACAACAATCCCAAAAGATTGCATGCTAACTTGACTAGTTTGAAAGCTAGGTTGTGAGGGAGCACCAATAACATTAGATAGTTTTGATTATAGGTCTCTTGTTAGGACAATGAATGACAACTTCACAATGTTGGCTCTGACAATTGTTTTAGGCAAAGAAACCTCTAAGGAAGAAAAGTGTTCCAAATGGAAATTTGTGTACCTTGAGCCTAAGCCATTGATGTAAGATTCAAGAAGGATCCAAAATAATGACAATGAGGATAATCCTACCAATAGAATGGTTCTTACAACATCCAAATCTTCATTTTTTTAGATGATGTTAATAGAAATAGTTTTTGTTGAGGATAAGAATTACATGGAACATGGTTGTGTGGGGAGAAAATGGAGTAAGAGGAGAATAGGTGTAGGAGAAAGAAGGTCGAGGAAGGGTTTGTGGAGGATGTGCAACTTGTAGACTACTCTTTTGATACTTTTGGAAGCAATAAGTGGGGACTACATCTTTCCATCACAAGAGGATTGTTGATACTAAGAGGGGGGTGGGGGGGTGAATCACTATCAAGTATAATTTATTACTTTTTACAACTTTACTTTCCAATAAAATAATATACCCACTGAAGAATAGAAGAAGAGATGCACAATGCACTATAGATATAAGTGGAAATCCACTGAATGTTTTTCTTATATTATGAAAGATTTCATTCAAAGGAAGCTACAAATTCTAAGTTCTCCAGCTCCAAATAGAAGGAGGCTCCAACCCCCTAATTTATAGGCTCCAACCTGAAGAAAGCTACAACTCCCTATATTCTCCAGATCCAACTAGAAGGAGGCTCCAATCCCCTTTTTTTTGCCCCCTTCATTCCTCCCTTGAATATAAATGATAGAATCAACTTGTTGTTGTCACTGTCACTGATACATCATCATCATCAAATAGGGTCCACATAGAAATTAGGTCCACATAGACTGTCACTATCACTGTCATTGTCTTTGTCACTATCATTGATGCATCATCTTCATCAAACTGGGTCCACTTAGAAACTGGGTTCACTTAGAGAACCTAGGTCAACATGGGTCCACACATAAACCCCAACAATCACATAGAACCTTGTGCAAATAATCAACCTTCCATACTAGAGAAAACCCATAGCAATGATCAAAACATCACCATAATACTAGAAAATATCCTTCATAAGAGCTCATCATCCTCCCAGTTCCTTCACCACCAAACTTTTGCTAAGAGATCACAAACTTGGATACTCTAAAAAATGTGAAAATACATCTTGTATTTATAGTAGTTTTATCCCTATTTTTATTTTCTTGGCCAACCTGGCTAAATTGTCCTCAATTTTCTGGTTGGGTTGTCAGATGGAAAAAGTCATATCTCTTCATTCCTAGGGAGTTAGAGGGACTTCCATATATGTTGGAAAGGTCTCAGAATAAGATTTCCAACCATATAACTTGTGCTTCAATTTTAGTTATTTATGTAGGGTATCCAAATTGCCCACAAATAATTATTTCAACAATCTTGATCTTGGACATCCATAGGCTTCTTCACTTGACTGCTTCTTCTAGGGTTGACATCAATGAAAACCAATTTCCAACAATCTCCCCCTTTGTCATTGATGGAAACACTTATGCTCCCCCTGTCATCCTACTATCCCCCTGTCATCATGCTCATGATTTTTCTCTCCCCCTTTGAAATCAATGGAAAAGGGTGACTCTTTTCTTTGGGGTTGCTCCCCTTGAACATATGGAACTCAAGAGTACTTATTATTTCTTTTATGTCTTCTTATCCTTTCTTTCTTTGTTATGGTCCTTGAGATTTTTTGTGTGACTTCAATTTTCTTTCTATTTTATTTGTTTAAGATGTATATGTTATTTGGTGTTGTTGTTGTTGTTGCAACCAATATTTTTGAGTCTTTTCCTCTAATTTCACATTTTCAGGAAACAAACATAAGAGTGTATCCTTGATCACATATTTTGCTGAAACTGGGGAGATTATGCTTCAAATCATCAACCAGTAGAACATTTTTGGCTTTTACATTTTCACTTCCAAGATTTACTACACATTTTCCAAGTATTTTGACAAAGGAGTCATCTCCAAATGCAACACTGCGACCCTTTTTATTTAAGCTGATGAATTTGTTTTGGTCCCCAGTCATGTGTGTTGAGCCCCCACTGTCTATGTACCATTCATCATCTTCTTCTTTTTCTTTAGTGATTGTAGATTTTAACCTTGTACAATTATTTATTGCAAACAAATTTTTAGTAAAAGAATAGAAAAGATACAATGGAAAATACACACATTACAAAGATTTTTCCCCTGGAAACCCAAACCGGGAAAACCAACATATTATATATTCATTCACATCATACATTGTTTACAATACAATATACATATAGGATCCAGCAGAATCCAAAACGCTAACCCAATGACCTGGATTAGTCAACAACCATAATTCCTTAACCGAAAATAGAAAACCATGTGCTGAAAAACTACCCAACAATGGACACAAAAATTGAGGCAAAACAAAAACCGAGGAAAAAATGTAACATGTTTCCCAAGGCAATTTGCCAATTCAATTTTCAACTCTCTATTTTTTGTTTCCGAGCTTTCTATTTTCTTGTTCAACATGCTTTAATTTCTCAATATTCTCATCATCTTCTTGTTCACTTTCTATGATGTCCTTGCCTCCCTAAAAAGAGTCAAAGCATGTTCCTTCATCAAACTCTTCTTCATAAATGATTTCTTCTATTTCAGAATTTTTGCAATCACCATTTTGAGTTTCTTGAATTATGAAGAGAACTTCTCTTACATCTTATTCTCCATTGATTTCATCTGAAGAACTGCCATCCTCCTTGGAATAGAGTCTCTTTTTCTTATGGAATATTTTATTTTCTTCAAAATGACATTTCTTAGCATAATTTCCTATTCTACCACAATTGAAACATTTAAAAGGTAACTTACCTTTGTATTTGTCGGTTCCCCTCTTTAGATTTCTTACAAAATGTGCTTCTTCTTCATCTGAATCATCT